>MUZC01004801.1:1429-18070 GCA_002072015.1 Radix auricularia | reverse complement strand
TATATATATATATATATATATATATATATATACAATATACAATATACAATATATATATACAATATACACTCATACAACTCACCAAATAACAGGATGTACTCTTACCACGTGACACAGATAATCCTTGACCACCTACTGGGATTACAACACAGGACTAAACGTCTGCGCTCAGCTTGTCACCGCTAACAGCAGACGTTCCCAAGGGGTCATCGTTCATTGGTAGTAATCTTCACCTTTAAGTATTTCAGGACTGTTCAAAACAAACACGAAAACGTTTATTTATTCAGTACCCGTGAGCGAGGTACACGTGAGATGACCACAAGAGTTTCCCAAAAACATTTAGCTCTACCATTTATTAACGTTAACACAGAGCCGCTGAAAGCAGCGTCTCAATAAATGTTGATGACAACAACACATCGCTTAGTGACGTAGACTGGCAAGTCGAAAATAAACAAGAAATGAGGTGTTCGCCAAACAGCTACACACATGAGGCTATTGGGTATTTCTATTGGGTATTGTACACAGATGAGGCTATTGGGTATTTCTATTGGGTATTGTATACAAATGAGGCTATTGAGTATTGTACAAAGAGGAGGCTATTGGGTATTTCTATTGGGTATTGTACACAAATTAGTCTTTTGGATATTGTACACAGATGAGTCTATTGGACATTGTACATAGATGAGGCTATTGGATATTGGACATAGATGAGGCTATTGGATAATGTACACAGATGAGGCTATTTGGTATTGTACACAGATTAGGCTATTGGGTATTGCACACACACGAGTCTATTGGGTATTGTACACACATGAGGCTATTGGATTTGTACATACATGAGTCTATTGGGTATTGTACACAGATGAGTCTATTGGGTATTGTACACACATGAGTCTATTGGGTATTGTACATACATGAGTCTATTGGGTATTGTACACATATGAGGCTATTGAATATGTACACAGATGAGGCTATCGTGTATTGTACACAGATGAGTCTATTGAATATTGTACACACATGAGGCTATTGGTTATTTTTTGTCACAGTGAGATCACTTTCATATTTGAGTTACCTTCTATATAAGTATAAGACACAATGGTAACGGGGCACTACGTTTGTGTTACAAAGTCCTGATGGTAGTCAGAGCAAGAGACACTTTTAGGCCAGCACTCACCTTTATCTTATCTATTAAAGACGCGCTCCTTCTATACAGAAGTTTATCGATTCTTACGCTTATCATTGGATCATGTCTAGTCTTACATTTTTTTTATTAGAGCTTTAAATGGCGTGTTGGATTTCTTGATTTCATTTTTATTTAAACGAATTCTAGACGGGAGAACGATTTTTTTCCCTTAGTTACAACTACATCTCTGATCTCCTACTTCTTTTCAAAGATATAAATGGATAAAAACTAAAATAACACCAACGCATTTATATAGTTATCTTATTTATCTTAGATATACAGACGCTCCTTCTATGCAGAAGATAATTGCGTCCACAGACCATGAGAGATGATCTGTTGGCAAGTGATGCAGCGGTCACAGGCCACGGCTATAGGGGTTCCACGCATTACCCCAGCCACCTAACTATTGTCTAGTTGGGTACCCATTCGGAGCTGGGTGACTCGGGGACTCCTCAGGCCGCGAGAACAAATCCTCACCTTCGTGTGGATTCGAACCCGTGACCATCGGTATGACAGTCGAGAGCGCTACCTCTCGACCACCACGTCCATTAGTTTACCTGATGCGGTTAATAATAGTATCAATTAACCCAGCGGTTCCCAACATGTGGGTCACGACCCCTTTCAAAGGGGTTGCAACGGGTTTTATTTGGGTCGCCAAATGTGGATTACAATAACCTCTATTTTGTAAAATGTTTATTGAAATTTTATAGGGGTCGCAGTTCACATGGTTTTTTATAAAAAAGGGTTGCCACCCAAAAAGGGTTGTGAACCACTGAAATAAACTTCTGACAATTACAAAACTTACAAAATGGATTGTTAATTGCTTGGATCGCACGTCAAATGTAACTATCAATAAATAAATCTATGTAATGTTTACCGAACATGTCAAATTCTGCTATAAATGTAAGATACCTGCAATAGCGTAAGACGGCAGTGGAGGAAAACACGTGACAGAGCTGGCTGTAGGGAAAGATGACCCGTGTGTGTGAGTTTTCTTTGGATGGTTAATAAAGAACTCACGTAATATAATCAAGGGGAATGTGAACCTGGGGAGTTTTTATGTGGATGAGAGTCTGCACTTGAAATCAATTTAGATAATTGTGTTGTATCAAATAACGTCACCGGGTGTTTCTGCATTTGTATACTCTGTGAGACAGTTGGACCATTCCCATGGCCAAGTGTTTATATAGTCTGTGAGACAGTTGGACCATTCCCATGGCCAAGTGTTTATATACTCTGTGACACAGTTGGACCATTCCCATGGCCAAGTGTTTATATAGTCTGTGAGACTGTTGGACCATTCCCATGGCCAAGTGTTTATATAGTCTGTGAGACAGTTGGACCATTCCCATGGCCAAGTGTTTATATAGTCTGTGAGACAGTCGGACCATTCCCATGGCCAAGTGTTTATATAGTCTGTTAGACAGTTGGACCATTCCCATGGCCAAGTGTTTATATAGTCTGTGAGACTGTTGGACCTTTTTCTTGGCCAAGTGTTTATATAGTCTGTGAAACTGTTAAACCATTGCCTTGAGCAAGTGACTCACCTATATATATTAGACAAAGATGGTTGGTTGTGACAAAGATGGTTGGTTGTGACAAAGATGGTTGGTTGTGACAAAGATGGCTGGTTGTGACAAAGATGGTGGGTTGTGACAAAGACGGTTAGTAGAGACATAGATTGGTGGTTGAGACACAGAAGGTTGTTTGAGACAACGACGATTGGTTGGAACTAAGGTGGTTGGTTCGATTAATCGGAAATAATTAATTGATTCATCGAATAATTGGATTAATTAAAGGTATTTATAGATCCAACTATTTGATCCTCACCAATCAATGCCTTTAACTTTAATATTCATAAACAAATGTTGTAAAATCTAGCACTGACGTAATCGATTTTTCTATAACTTTTTTATTTAAAAATTCAAGTCCACTGATTTTAAAAAATAAAAAAAATTATAAATTTTTCTAGGTTGTTTACAGGCTTGTTTGAATTCCGCAATGAAAAATAAGTTATTGATTGTACTTAAGACCTCATCTGTCGGTCCGTGCTGACAACATGTTAATATTTGAGATCTCATCTGTTAGTTACTTTTGACAATGTGCAGATGTTTGTACTGAAGGTGGTACGTCGGCGATGTATTTGAACCCTTAAAAGCGAATTTTTTAAGGCAGTGAACCGAACGCAGTAATTTTGTCGCCCTCGCCTACATTGCCATCTGCGGTTAGCTTAATAATATAATGTTTGCTCATTTTTCGCTAAATAATTTACTTTGACTGTGCTGTCCTAAGGGACCGTCAATAAATGACGTTTCGCGACTTTTCAACCCCACTCCCCCTTGTCACAAAAATTTAGACCCCCCCCCCTCAAAAAATGACGACAATATATATATATATATATATATAGTCTGGTATCGTTAACTGTGGCTGATAAAACAAAATACTTTTTTTTCGTTTGTGGTTGGCTATAGCTTATAAAAGCTGACATTTTTCGGGGTTAGTTTAAATCACACGTATCTTCAATCATCGTCATATTTCCCTAGTGATATTTCGCGATTGGTGCGGCCAATGATGCTTCTACTTCTATGACAATGATATTTACAATGACTCATATTGGTATATATACAAGTTATTTTTATTTGAATTCGAGTGTTATAATATTCATATTTCATTAATGTAGAATGAAGGGTTGCAAAGAGCCCGAAAATTTACGTAAATTCTATTAAAATTTGGTTCAATATGACTAATCTTCTAAAGCCCGTAATATTAACTCAATAAATATAATTTGAAGAAAAGCTTAAAGTTAGAAATAGAATTTCGTCATTTTTTCTTAGTCAGAATTGTGGTGGGGGGGGGGAGGGGAGGGGAAGGGGGCAATAATAAGATAAAAGCACAAGTCAGACAAAAGTCAAGTTGAAAGTCAGGCAAAAGTCAAGTTGAAAGTCAGACAAGTCAAGTTGAAAGTCAGAAAAAGTCAAGTTGAAAGTCAGGCAAAAGTCAAGTTGAAAGTCAGAAAAAGTCAAGTTGAAAGTCAGAAAAAGTCAAGTTGAAACCCAGACTCACGTTTCAGTTGTGTTAAATGGTGACCAGCCATATGCGCACACTACAAACCCGCACAGACAATTCCGCAATGACATAAATGCACACAGGGCAAACGCGGACACCGATAGTTGCGCAAAGTGACAAATACGCAAATTGAAAGTTAAATATATTTATTTACTTTAAAATATATTTCAATATAATAATTTAGTTTTACAGAAACTAATTATAAGCCTACTAAGCTGTTGAGTAGAGAAAAATGATCATATACTGATTATTATGTCTGGGACAACACAGATAGTGTATCTGAGACAACACAGATATTGTATCTGAGGCAACACAGATATTGTATCTGAGGCAACACAGATAGTGTATCAGAGACAACACAGATATTGTAACTGAGACAACAAGATAGTGTATCTCAGACAACACAGATATTTTATCTGAGACAACACATATATTTTATCTGAGACAACACATATATTGTATCTGAGACAACACAGATATTGTATCTGAGGAAACACAGATATTTTATCTGAGACAACCACAGATATTGTATCTGAGACAACACAGATATTGTATCTGAGACAACAAGATGGTGTATCTGAGACAACACATATATTTATCTGAGACAACACGGATATTGTATCTGAGACAACACAGATATTGTAACTGAGACAACAAGATATTGTAACTGAGACAACACAGATAGTGTATCTGAGACAAAACAGATATTGTATCTGAGACAACACAGATGGTGTATCTGAGACAACACAGATATTGTATCTGAGACAACACAGATAGTGTATTTGAGACAACACAGATATTGTATCTGAGACAACACAGATAGTGTATCTGAGACAACACAGATAGTGTATCTGAGACAACACAGATATTTTGTCTGCGACAACCACAGATAGTGTATCTGAGACAACACAGATATTGTATCTGAGACAACACAGATAGTGTATCTGAGACAACACAGATAGTGTATCTGAGACAACACAGATAGTGTATCTGAGACAACACAGATAGTGTATCTACATGTAAAAAAGAATGTTGAAAAAATAATAGATTGTGGGGGGGAAAATTCACTGTGAAAATCTAGGAAAGTTAATTAACTTGAATTTAAATACTCCGACTCTAAATAACTATATGCTTTGATTTTATACTACTACTATTACTATACTGTCTTCACTTTTCATGTCTCATTGAGGCTTATTTGTACCATATCATATACATTATTTATTACTTTTTACCCTTCAATTACCTTAACTATGTTTAATTAGAATTAGAGTCTTCAAGCTTTTCAAAATCAAGGTTAAAGTTGATCTGATCACAAACACAATAATAGACTACTATTATACACTGTAATTGCTTTACATTTTTTAAGCCGACCATAGATATTTTACTGTTATAACACTCTCTAGTCACCACTTAAAAATTTAATTATGCTTTAAAGTTCATCACTTGAATATATTTTTGTATTTCATATTTTCAAGAAAAAGTAAATGTTAATATGGAAGCACTGGTGCTTTATGAGCTACAAGATCTAAGTAAATACATTTTACAGAAGAAAAGTCTGATATTTTTTGGAAACGATGATAAAGGTAATTGAAATAGGCATACATTTTGCCTAAAAAGCTGTCTTAACAAATGAAAAACATTTCTATCGATCTCAAAATATTGTTAGTCAGAATTTTAATAAGGTAATAGTCTACCGTGTTAATGTTGATATCAGTAACTAAGAATAGGCTACTAATATTAATAATATTATGTACCTGATAAATCTATGGTTTATATTTAAAAGAGGTGTCGAAACAAGAAAAAAAGTTGATGGCTGCTTATTGTACTAGTTAGAATTTTTCCAGAGGGCTACTTCAATGCCTGATTTTTTCAAATAATTTGAGAACATGAAAACTTCAAGCATTGCCACTACTAGGGATTTCTAGCTTATATAAATATTCTTATTTTAAACTATTTGCAAAAAAGAATTACTGTGAACACTGCGTCCCTTGCCAATACGTTCTTAGCAGAACATCGGACGCAAAAATCTTCTGTATAGAAGGTGAGTCCGAAACAGATAAGAAATATTAAGAATGTAACGTAATGAAATCTGGTGCTACAAAAACATTTACAATGTTTTTAATTTACAATTTACAATTATTTAATGTATGTCCTTAAAACTAAAAGACGTATAAAAACTTCCTTGCATTATTTTTCTTTTAAATAAATAATTAAACACATTTAAAAAAAACAGTGAGAATCGAGAAGTTCTGACAGTGTCAATAATAGACAGTATTATTTCCAAGAATATAAATTTTAACTTTCACAAAAAATATTATTTTTTACATTCAAATATTTTATTAAATTGTTATTATAACTTATTTATGCTAGCTGCAAACTGAACCCACTATATTCATCATTTTGTCAAATTAAAATTTACCATTTGCGCATTTATCACTATGCGAGATTGTCCGTGTCCGCATTTGTCATGTGCGCCATTGACCGTGTGCGCAACTATCCGTGTTCGCGTTTGTCCTGAGCGCATGTATGTCATTGCGGAATTGTCTGTGCGCTTTTGTCGTGTGCGCATTGGTCACGGAACCGTGTTGAAAACGGTTGTGGCCATCGATGTTAAGTTAGTTAAGATCATTTTTAACATTTTTTTTTTAAGTCTGTCAATGAAACTGTTAGTAAAACAAATAGTTTTCCCATAAAATAGATTGTTTATAAATCAAATATTTTATCAGTAAAAGATATACACAGTAGAGTTGTAAAAATGTCACATTTAGATCTATATTTTTTTGAAGACATTATTTAAATTATAAAGCAATGCATGCTAAAATAATAGCAGAGAAAATAAACCGTTTGGCGCTATTTTTATATGTAAATTAGGAGTGTACCATATTCAAATTTTTTAAATCCGTCCGGAGCAGGATTTGTAAAAATGGCGGATTCTTGATTTCCCAGATCCTGTATATATATTATGGCTAGCCAGATTTGGCCGGATTTATGTAGTAAAATTCTGCTGAAGCCGGAGCCTGATTTGTAAAAATGGCTTGATTCCGTAATTGACGGAACCGAAATCCGGTACACTCCTAATGTAAAACTTTAATGGTATATGTCTCCATTGCACATACAAATTTACTGTCAAAGTATCTCCACTATATATAAAATTTTACTGTTAAAGCGTATGCATTGTATATTTAAAAAAAGCTTTACTTTTTAAAAATCTCCATCGTATTTATAACATTACAGTTGAAGTCATCTCCATAAATCACCATTCCTATTTCCAATCGTTCCAGGAATTATGTAATATAAAAACAGGAATATGTTTTACACAAGGGACTGACTAGTTACCATGGCAACTGTAAGAAAAGCCACGTGAGTTTTCACCAGCGTGACGCTAGAGCAGCACAATAATAGAAATAGGATCTTGTGGCGGTGCATCGTTTGTTAAACGTTTGAAAAGGAGGGACACTGACAAAAACATCGAAGGAGAGATTTGCCCATTGCTGGGAGGGGAGACAGTAAGACAAAGGAATGTGTTCCCATTTGAGAGCCGTGAGCTTTAGGTCAGGCAGCCAAGTTCAACAGACGAGTTCACTGATTGGTACAGCGGAACTTAGGAACAATGTTGGAGATAGTTGTTAAATAGTTTTATTAAAATTTTAGCAACTTACAGCATACCTATGGGTTGTTCTGATAGCAGAAGAACTTTTTAATGAACAAATTGTACAAGACAATTCATTGTACCAATTGTACAACATAATTTATTGTACCATTTGTACAAGATGTTTATTGTACCATTTGTACAAGATGTTTATTGTACCATTTCTTCAAGACATTTCATAGTATCGATTGTAAAAGACATTTTACTGGATTGTACCAATATTTCAAGATATTTTAGTGTACCAATTGTACAAAACAGTTTATTATATCACTGATATCAGATATTATTTAGTGCCATGTGTACAAAAAATTGTATAGCACCAAGTGTGCATTACACTTCAAGTATCAATGGTATTAGACTTATTTATCTATTAAATATACAAGATATTTCTTTGTACCATTTCTTTGTACCAATTAATTGTAATTTTATCAACTTGAAATGACATTAGATTGTACCAACTTTACAAGTAATTTTACGAATAATTGACAGATAGCTTATAAGGTAAGCCACTGATAATATACCTACATTGACATATCTTTTATTAAATTGTATTAAATTTGTATACTAAAAACACGGCTATTTCTATATAGATATAGATTTTCCTTTAGAGGTGACGAGCTCTACCGATGACAAACAAAAGGGAAATTCATAATTCATGGGATGTTATCTAGAGCTGACAAAAGGGATTTTAATACACGTAATTGTTAAAAATACATTTGAACAGCATGAACATTAACGTAAATTTGAACTGCAACTAAATTAAAGGAACATTCAAAGGATGTTAACGTACGGTTGAACCAAACTGAACGTTGAAGAAATGTTGAAGTACAGTTGAACCAAACTGAACATTCAAGGGATGTTAAACTATATATACAGTTGAACCGAACTGAACGTTCAAGTGATATTAAACTACAGTTGAACCAAACTGAACATTCAAGTGATGTTAAACTACAAGCTGATCATTAAGCCGCATTGATCTGGGTCAATTCAAACATCTTCACATCACATGATCGTTTCCATTTCCAGAAGAGCGACATTAAGAACATCTTGTACTGAACCCAAAATGAGTTTCTCATAGAAATCATCAGGAAAAATTTGGTCTTGGAGGAGGGGTGGTATTGAAAGATAAAACTCAATATTTTATCTCCGCACGCTGTCCATGGTGTTAATTTGCGCACCTCAGGAAAACTGTTCATCGGCCGAAAATGTGCGCCTTAAAATGAAAGCGGTTCTAGGGTTTGCAATACTCTCTCCAATCTCATTAATTAAAAAAAATTGATTCTCGAAGTTACTAAGTTACTGATTCAGTTGTTTAGGGACAAAAAATGTCTTTACCTTCACTAAATAAAGGTAAAGTCAAAGCGACGCTTGTGAAAGGAATGTAGACAGAAACATTTTTGAAGTACTAAATTTATTTTCTTGGTTACTCTTCGTATACATTTTAACTTAGCAATAATTAGGTCAATTGTGTGTACAATTGTGTATTGTTTACAAGTTAACCTGTCCAAGTGGTAACATAGATTACTCAATTACAATTTATGATGCACATTATCCCTCATCTGAACACAATTGATAATTGGAATATTTAGTTTATACTTGTAATTCATTTATAGAATATATATATATATATATATATATATATATATATATATATATATATGAAACATTCAGTTTACATTGGTAAATTGATTATATCATTCACAATTGTAGCTCATATTTGTAAGTTAATTATACCAAAAATATTTGTCATATTTTGATTACATGAATCAAATATTTAGTTCATACAGGTATATTGATTAAACTTCAAATATTTAAGTTCATCATTTTAAATTTATTATTTTAATCGAACAAAAAGTCACATTTTAAATTAATTATATCATTTAAATATTTGGTTCATACTGTTAATATTTTTTTTTATCAATAAACATTTAGTTCATAGTTGCAAATTAATTTTATCGATAACTTTTTCAGTCTATAATTATAAACTGAATATGTCAATCAACTATTTATTTCATAGTTGTAGATTGATTGTATGAATCAAATATCAAGCCAATACGTGTCTACTGGGTATCTATAAAGCGACACCTTCTTTAATCTGATACTTACATGCATGCTGTCCATCTCGACACAATCTTGAAAACATTTCTTTGTTATCACTCGAATCAAGTCTTAAATCCATTGACTGTCCTGAACTAACTCGCTCAGATATCACGCCAACCAACCGTCACCTAAACCTACACTTGCCAAACAATCAACTTACACCAACCACCTGAGAGCACGTCATCTACAAACCGCAGCAAACAACCTTGTCTGCTGTTTCTAAACCGTTTAGAGCAGCACCGACTGCGACCCACATTAACACATCCAGTGTTGATCTTGATCGCCCTTCTCCGGGCACGCACAATGAATCTCTCGCGTGAAAATCTTTTTATTTTTACATACATCGTTTTTTTTCTTCTTCTAGTTACTCCTTCCAACAGCAATAACATGTTAGGCGAAACATCGTGTCCAAGCTCCACGCTCTGGCTCCACGCGCACGGTAATAGGGTTGGTGGTGAATGGCACAGATTTCTAGGAACTGCTCACCACAGTATGTCGTCATTACTTCCAGTGCCCAACAGAACCCGGCGTCCCATCTCACTCCCTTTGCCTCCCATCTCTCTACCTCCCTGCCTCTCCATCCTTCCCTCCCTGCCTCTCCGTCTACGGGAGCGGGTGGTCGCCCTGGTGGCGAGCAAAAATCGCCGATGAATGCGTACAAATTTCTGTAATCGATTCGGTTTAGAAAAACACGTGAATCTCAAAGTATCGAATATGTCAACACCAGACCAGTTTTGTCTGTATAATTTTTTTTAAAAAATTGTTCTGACTTTCTCAGTTAGTTTGTCTTATCATAATAGATTTCCTTCACCATGTTATCCGAGCAGATTTGTCTGGGACTGTTCATCAGAGGACTGTCCTCCCTTAACTAGTTTATCAGGCAGGTCTTTTTGAAAGTCGGCTGACGGAATAGATTTCCCATAACGAGTTTATCTGGGTGCCTGTATGGTGGGCGGATCCGAAAGTGGGGGACGCACGGGGGTCACAAGAGACTCTAAATGAATGACGAATGTGATTTTGAGACATGCCGGAGTTATCGTAGACAGGGTGGGCTGAAAACTAGGGGTACAAAAGATCAAACTGGTGTAACTAAAGTATGTGATGGGTAACAAAGGTCAACTATGAGTATTCAGGTCCAGTGAGGGTAATACAACTAGAGTGGAGATCACTCCGGTTGATGTTTACCCAATGTTATCGACGAGGACAATTCTGATCTCTTTAGTCCTGTGTTTTGGAAGCCTTGTGTGGCCTTTGGAAGCCTTGTGTGTCTTTGTTTTGGAAGCCTCGTGTGGCCTTTGGAAGCCTTGTGTGGCCTTTGTTTTGGAAGCCTCGTGTGGCCTTTGGAAGCCTCGTGTGGCCTTTGGAAGCCTCGTGTGGCCTTTGTTTTGGAAGCCTCGTGTGGCCTTTGGAAGCCTTGTGTGTCTTTGTTTTGGAAACGTTGTGTGGACTTTGTTTTGGAAGCGTTGTGTGGCCTTTGGAAGCCTCGTGTGGCCTTTGGAAGCCTCGTGTGGCCTTTGGAAGCCTTGTGTGGACTTTGTTTTGGAAGCCTCGTGTGGCCTTTGGAAGCCTTGTGTGTCTTTGTTTTGGAAGCCTCGTGTGGCCTTTGGAAGCCTTGTGTGGCCTTTGGAAGCCTTGTGTGGACTTTGTTTTGGAAGCCTCGTGTGGCCTTTGGAAGCCTTGTGTGTCTTTGTTTTGGAAGCCTCGTGTTTTGGAAGCCTCGTGTGGCCTTTGGAAGCCTTGTGTGTCTTTGTTTTGGAAGCCTCGTGTGGCCTTTGGAAGCCTTGTGTGTCTTTTTTTTGGAAGCCTCGTGTGGCCTTTGGAAGAAAGTGTGGCCTTTGGAAGCCTTGTGTGGACTTTGTTTTGGAAACGTTGTGTGGACTTTGTTTAGGAAGCCTTGTGTGGACTTTGTTTTGGAAGCCTTGTGTGGCCTTTCTTTTGGAGCGTTGTATGGCCTTTGTTTTGGAAGCGTTGTGTGGCCTTTGGAAGCTTTGTGTAGCCTTTGGAAACCTTGTGTGTCCTTTGGAAGCCTTGTGAGGACTTTGTTTTGGAAACGTTGTGTGGCCTTTGTTTTGGAAACGTTGTATGGTCATTGTTTTGGAAGCGTTGTGTGGCCTTTGGAAGCCCTTTGTTGCCTTTGCTGCATAGGTTATAAGAACTATTCTTGTCCAAAAGGAGATCACATTGTCTAGAAGACATTGGAATTGAGTATAAGGAGGAAGAGCTCTCAGCTGGAGGAACTGACGAACGGGCGTTCTTGACAATAAATGCTCCAATTAGTCAAACGACAACGCATTTTGATTATTTTTTAACGAATATAAAATTTGTCTATTATTGAAAGCTGCACTGCATAAAATAAAATTCTTAAAATAAATATGTAAGTTGAAAATGTAATTAAATACTTAGAAAAGTTGTTTTCAGTCAACACATTTCTACAGTCAGGAATCGTAAAAAATCATTGTCCGTTCCCTGCAACAACTTCTTTTCTGACTCATACCTTACTATCTTACTGAACTTCTCTCTGTCTACTCATCCACTCGTAAGCTAAGCTCTTCTGGAGACACACGTATTCCCTCTGTTTTTAAGACCCGCACTTAAAAAATTGGCAAAAGGTCTTTTTTATGTGCCCCTAAACAATGGAATTCTCTATCACTACACATTCGCAGTATTCTAAATACTACGGCTTCAATAATGTGCTTAAAATGTATCTTCATTCTGTACGTTCAAAATTAATTGAAAAACAATCACATATTTCGTTATGTAAACTTAGCTCTTATGCACCGTAATATTATTATATGTTGTACTTTGGTAGGATATGAATGTTTTACATTGAATGCATTGATAAATATGTGTGCTACTATTTGTATGCAAAGCGCCGTGAACCCAGTTGCTTGCTGGGGTACAGCGCTAAATAAATGATCAAATTATTTTTTTTAAATTATTTCTATAGAATAAAGTTTATAGAAGAAGATCTAATTCTATAAGATAAATCGAAAACAAATTATACTACTATATGAGAATACTTTCATTTAAAGGAAAAAAATAACTTTAATTTGGAAGAAAAAATAATAGTCAGTTGGCGCACAGCTATTCTATTTGAAAATATGGATTGGCTCAGTAAACATGGATTTGTTCAGAAAACGTGGATTGGCTTAGTAGATCTATATATGGATTGTTTCTGCAAATATTGATTAGCTCGGCAAATAAATAGAGGTAAAAAACGATTTTTAAAAGCTGACTAAAAAAAAAGGAAATAATTTAAAATTTTAAAGTTCAAGTACTTTGATATAATGTGATTAAAAACATTGGGCGGGCGCTTATGTCACTTAAAGATCTCTCTTTTGCCTTCTAAATTATAAATCTTTAATTTTTATGCCAATAACCTCATAAGCGCCCGCCCAACGCCTTAATATCACGGGAATGTGGTCACGGGGTGAACTCCGGTGGAACGTGGATGTCAACAATAGCAAGCAAATCTTTGCTGAAGTAACTCCGAGTTTGCACCTTTGTCAACAATAGCAGACGGATACACATGCTATATTGAGATAAACTAAAAATGCATTGATTTAATTACAGTACATTCGATCTATCTGAAATTTCGATACCATGCATTGTCATCCAAGATCTATCTGTGGTAAAATTTTGAGATCTATAGAACTATCAGAAGTGGTTTAATGTTACGTTGGAAATTTGCGGACATGAACGAAAAATTGCCGACAGGAACGAAAGTTGCCGACAGGAACGAAAGTTGCCGACAGGAATGAAAGTTCCCCACAGAAATCAAAGTTCCCCACAGGAACGAAAGTTCCCCACAGGAATCAAAGTTGCCGACATGAACGAAAATTGCCGACAGGAACGTAAGCAAGTAAATAAAAACATGGTAAAAATAGACTGGCTCAGTAAACTGGGATTTGTTCAGTAAACATTAATAGGCTAAAAAAAAAAAACTTCAGTAAACAACGATTGGCTTATGAAAAAATATAAAGCATGGAGTGGCCCACGAAACATGAAAAGGAACTAAACGATTTTAAGTGTACGTTTAAAAATCTATTATCACGTCTCAGTTGGCTGTTGATTCTATACATCTACACTCTATACTCTCATATCTCAGCTGGCTGTTGATTCTATACATCTACACTCTATACTCTCATATCTCAGTTGGCTGTCGATTCTATACATCTACACTCTATACTCTCATATCTCAGTTGGCTGTTGAGTCTATTCATCTACACTCTACACTCGCATATCTCAGCTGGCTGTTGATTCTATTCATCTATTCTCTCATATCTCAGTTGGCTGTTGATTCTATTCATCTACACTCTCATATCTCAGTTGGCTGTTGATTCTATTCATCTACACTCTAATAACTCAGTTGGTTGTTGATTCTATTCATCTACACTCTATTATCTCAGTTGGCTGTTGATTCTATTCATCTACACTCTCATATCTCAGTTGGCTGTTGAGTCTATTCATCTACACTCTACACTCGCATATCTCAGCTGGCTGTTGATTCTATTCATCTATACTCTCATATCTCAGTTGGCTGTTGATTCTATTCATCTACACTCTCATATCTCAGTTGGCTGTTGATTCTATTCATCTACACTCTCATATCTCAGTTGGCTGTTGAGTCTATTCATCTACACTCTATACTCTCATATCTCATCTGGCTGTTGATTCTATTCATCTACACTCTACACTCTCATATCTCAGCTGGCTGTTGATTCTATTCATCTATACTCTCATATCTCAGTTTGCTATTGATTCTATTAATCTATACTCTAAACTCTCATATCACAGTCGGCTGGATATTCTGTGCATCTATTTCTCCTCTATCACAGAGAGGTTCTCGCTTAATCGCTGCACGTCAGGTCATTAAAAAGTTGTAATCAAAATTTATTTTACCTGCTCAATCACTTTACCCTTTGGCTACCTGCACAATCGGACATGTTATCGCATCTGCCAAAACAAATTTTATTAATACAGATAAGGATATATTGTTTTGGAAGACCTGAATTCTGGAAACCAGCTAAAATTATAAAAATTGATCTGAAATAAGCTTTTTTTAATGGGCATTTATTGTTAAAATATACAGAGGTTCATCAAATCAATAAATGTTTTGTTGGATCAGCAAGTCATACAAGATCTGTTGGATCAGCCGGTCATACATGCTCTGTTGGATCAGCCGGTCATACATGCTCTGTTGGATCAGCCGGTCATACATGCTCTGTTGGATCAGCCGGTCATACATGGTCTGTTGGATCAGCCGGTCATACATGGTCTGTTGGATCAGCCGGTCATACATGGTCTATTGGATCAGCTGGTCATACATGATCTGTTGGATCAGCTGGTCATACATGGTCTGTTGGATCAGCCGGTCATACATGGTCTGTTTGATCAGCCGGTCATACATGGTCTATTGGATCAGCTTGTCATACATGGTCTATTGGATCAGCTGGTCATACATGGTCTATTGGATCAGCTGGTCATATATGGTCTCTTGGATCAGCTGCTCATACATGGTCTATTGGATCAGCTGGTCATACATGGTCTATTGGATCAGCTGGTCATATATGGTCTGTTGATCTGTTGAATTGGACGGTTACACATGATCTGTAGTCCGAAGGAACAGACATTTATACAGGGCCTGTTGAAACAGACAGTTATATAAGGCCTGTCGAAACAGCCTGTCATACAGGGCCTGTTGTACAGCCTGTCATACAGGGCCTGTTGAAACAGCCGGTCATACAGGGCCTGTTGTACAGCCTGTCATACAGGGCCTGTTGTAACAGACAGTTATACATGGTCTGTTGGATCAGCTGGTCGTGTAACACAAAAAAGTGATTGACCAAAAAAGAAGAGAAAAAATGAACAGAACCACGAAATCTGAATGATTAAAACTTAATACATTGCAGGGTCGGAGACATTAATGAAGAGCATGCCCTTTCTTATAACAAAAGATAAAATTGATAAGGGTTTCTGTGAGCTATAGACGTATGGCCCAGCTATTGAGCTACTTAAATCCCCCCCCCCCACTCCAAGTTACCCCTCATCTCTAAACCCCAGAGCCTGTGCGACCACACATAAAGATGTTTGTGATATTGGAGAAAGAGATCGGCAGAAACCTAGTCTCATTACTGCTGGTAAAAAATGGATCTGTAAAATGTTTTGTTTAAAAAAAAAATAATAAGATCGTTATTTCCCTTGTGTACAATAACACGCTGTTGTTCTTGGAACGTTAATATGTTCCCCCTAGTGTGGAAGAGTGCGTCCTTGAATTTTTAAACAGAAAAAAAAGGTATTTTTTTAAATAAGTATTTTCTCTTGACTGAAGATCTCAGGGACAAAATCTCTTAGCTATCTAATGACGAGAGTTCCTAATACCCGCTTCAAATAGCTAATACCCACCTCTTCTTCCTAATACCAGTCTCTCATTCCTAATACCCGCCTCTTATTCCTGATACCCGCCTCTCATTCCTAATACCCGCCTCTCATTCCTAATAACCGCCTCTCATTCCTAATACCCGCCTCTCATTCCTAATAACCGCCTCTCATTCCTAATACCCGCCTCTCATTGCTAATAACCGCCTCTCATTCCTAATGCCCGCCTCTCATTCCTAATACCCACCTCTCATTCCTAATACCC
>MUZC01004800.1:238543-296458 GCA_002072015.1 Radix auricularia | reverse complement strand
GGAGGGGGGGGTCTACGAATTTGTGACGACGCGTGACGTATGGGGGAGGAGGTTACAAAAATCAGCCAAAATCGCGTGACGTCATTTATGGATGGCCCCTAAGGCGCCCTCCCTCGCTCTCCAGGCATGCGCTACTGAGTAGTGTACCTCATAAGTCATCGCTTCGGGAAGTGTTTTTCAGGAAGTCTTCACCCGTCACTAAATCATTATGCTACGACACGGGTCGGCTAGTTTCTAATAATTGCCCGCACCCTCGTCTCAAATGCGTGCCCCCCACCCCCATCTAAGCGCTTGACTTCATTTGTGGACAAACCCAAAGAGTAAAACAAATTTTAATTTCTTTTGACTTAAATATATTTAGAAACGGGGAGGGGGGTGAGCGAGTTTGTACTTGCACATGGGGGGGGGGTCCCCAAAAATGTACGGAGTGCAACATGGGGAGGGGGAAGGGTTAGAAAATACGACTTCAGTAAGTAAGTGCGTAATTTATGGATCGCCCTTAATATTTTCTTAGATTTAATTAAACATTCAAAACAGTTATATTTTCTAATCCCTTATATTATTAACTTCACCGCCATCTCTCTCTTGTCGTGGTCCGTCGAGGGGGGAGGGGAACAAAAGTAAAAAATGACCCGCTTCGCGTGATGCTATTGACCTGAAATAATTTGCACATAGACTCGTGTCACCTAAGAATGCATTGTATCAAAATTTCAGATCGATCGAATGTACCGTAATAAAATTAATGCACTTTTAGTTTATCTCTATATAAATGTATGGTAGCCGTCTGTTGTTGACATCCACATGTTTGCTGGAGTTCAGTCGAACCATCGGTGACCACATCCCCACCCGTTCCCTTTTTACACTTATGGGAATTCAGTCTGTAAATGTTTGTCGTGCTGTGCATATAATTTTAGTTCTGTCTCATATGTTTAGGGATTTATAGTAAAAAAAAACTTTGTTATTACTAATACTAATATTACGGATTGTTTAATTACATTGTTTTAGAAAGGTGTTTGTATCCTTATGGTCTTCTTTTGTTCTCAAATTCTTTTGAAGGAGGATTTAGACCATAATGTCCACAAGCCCTATCTGATCTGTGATGAACTGCGCTGTGGCTGTCAATTGATTCAGTTCAGTCCACTATACTATTACTATATAGTTTATCGTCGAGGGTAGCTTCCTGGGGCCATATGGCAGTTCGGATATGTGGTACAGAGGTAAGTTTAGCAGGTTGTGTTGTATTTATAAATTAGAATTTACTTTCCTATTACTACATTTGTAAAAGCTTCTTTTTTTTTTAAACCTTAGGCTTCGTTTCATTTTTAAATAACTTCATTGACATGGGGATTGATTCCATGTTAGTAGTCAGATTTTCATTTATTAAAAAAAATAAATAATTATGACTTTAAAGTATTTTGCATCTTTAGTTTGTGTTGGTTCTTTTCCATGAATGAAATATGTTGAATTTATTTGTTTCTTTTTCTTTGTTACTTTTAAACAGTTGACACTTTTTTGGGTGGACGGACTAATGACTAATGCTAATACTAAGTTTCCCATTTTATCATCTAAATCTTTTTGTAAAATTTTGCTATCTTGTTCTGATTTAATTGTTCTATGGACTTATACTACAATAATCAGCAAATAACCTAACTTTTGTTCCTGTTGAGATGTTGTTGGGTATTAAAGATCATTTATATTATAATTTATTTATTTTTTACAAAGCTTGTTTCATGAAACCTGAAACATCACAAGAAAATGTTCAATATTGCACAACCAAAATTTAATCTGACAAACAGAAAAAGCTTTCCACTGAATTGTAATCATATGTTGATTTTATAAGTAAATGTTATATTTATATAAATAAATGGTTATGATTAGCCAATCAAAAATTAGTAGACACATACATTCCTAATAAATTTTTTTATCTATATTTCACAAAATAAAAATAGAATCATCAATCATCTATTTACCTTGGTGATACAAAAAAGAATACACTCATAAAGTGTGTAACTTTGGAGGAAGTTTTAAAACCTTTTTTTTTTACTCCTTTCAAAATAACTACTTAATTTGAGCAAAAGAAAAGAAAATGAAAAATAAATAAAAGCTGCAATTTAATCTACATTTGTTTCGACAATAATGTTATAGATAAATACACAAATAAAGCACAACTGCAATTCTCCATCTTTTTTACTCCTTAAAAAATCTGCCTCATTAGTTAGTTATGTAGAGATATATTTATAATAATATTTATTATACTACTATGTATTTGTAATATTAGAAACATAGTTTTGTACCAAGGCTATGATAAAAATGTGTAGTTCAAAATCAAAGAGAATCAAACAATGATAATGTGAGAGATTAGATAAACCTGATATTTCCTGTGTACCATAAAAATAACGAAGAAATGAATAATTCTCAATTAGCAATATTACAGACATAAAATTTTATTAACTGTGCTTATTTCAAGATAAATTAATGGAGTATTCTATGACTTTATAAATGAACATTGCATAATTTTGTTTCTAAACTTTAATACAAGTATAAGTAACATAATTATTATTTGATTTTGAAAATGAGGACAGAGTTTGCCATACTAAGTATAAAAATGTGAATTGAAAATAAAAAAAACAATAATTCGATAGAAAAATGAATCAAAACACAAAGAAGATAATGTCCAAGACTGTTAACATTTTTTGGTGTTTGGAGAGAAACATGAAAAGAAAAAAAAAAAACGTTGGTGTGGATTCTTTAGCATCTTGATAGGAGACAGCAATCAATGTTAAGTCACAGTCTGAAAAATAAATAAATTTACAGTTAAAAACAGAGACTGATAAACAGTACACTTTTTTACAGTTACAATTGTGCCAGATAATTTGTCAAGAATAAAAAAATAGGAGTTCAAGGGAGTTTTTAAAAAAAACTTAAAGGTATACAATTAATTGTTTAAAATAGTTTTGTGTCAATGATGGCATCAATTTTAAATTAAAATATAATTATAACTACAGAATTTTAAATTGACAATATTGAAGAAAATATACGCTCATAGAAATGATAACTTGAAATCTAATGATGACCTTGATGCTATGACAGATGTTTCCTACACAACTTTTTTATGTTTTAAATAAATATAAATACATTTAATGCTGCATTTTATCTTTGGGCGGGCCATGAAAAACAATGGCATAATTATATAGCATTGTAAATGATATATTTTAGAAGTAATCTAAAGCTCTGATGAGAACAAGATAAATAATTTCTGTTCTATAAAGACAACTTTGGATCAAGAAAATGAAATATTTGATCACTAATGTAATAATTTCTAAGAAATAACCAGGACTTATTACAATTTGCAACGGATTGTCGCAAATGGAAATCCATGACCTCTGCCCTATGTGCCGTCTTCGGCCCGAGAGGAAGTAAGTAACTAACTAATGTAATAATTAAAAACTTAAACTTACATTATATGTGGTCAGAACATGGAGAGTTAGTGTGTCTTATCATGCAAGGCATTCCGTTCAGAATCATACTGCCACAGCTTGTTACCACTCAGAGTCATCCTTCCTGTCACGAACGACCATGTTGTACACGTGTGACCACTGCACGTCAGTGTGTTTGGCAGTCAGAGTAGGGTGATTGTGTTAATCAGCATAAAAGTGTGCGAAAGGCCATACGGGTGCTGTGTTGACCGACATCAGGGGAATGGGTGTAGTATGTTGGGCAGCGGAGAGTGATGTGGTTGTATTCAAGAGTTGACCATTAAAGTTTGTTTTGGCTAGAGTGTCGTTATTCATTGTGTAATAGGAATTTATTAATCTGGGTTCAAGCGGTCCCGATACAGTTATTAGGTCGCTTGTGACACTTCCCCAGATTGTTACCTAAAGAAAAAATTGTGAGATGGGAATGTCTTAATTTCACAGTAATAAAAACTAAAATGGAAGTTACTTCAAATATATTTCAACTGCTACTGACAATTAAGAAAAACAAGACACCATATAAAATGACTTGATGACTTACTCATTGGCGCCAACTGGGACAGGAGGCTGAACCAGTGGAAGGGCCAGTGGCTAAATAGGTCTTTGTTGAACAAACAAGTCATGACCTGCATATGAAAAAAATTGAAATCCAAAAAAAAATTTTAAAAAAAAAGAAATTACAATTTGACATTTGTATTCAATGAAATGAACTAGACAGGGAATAAAGATTGTTGACTGAATAAAAACTGATAAAAAAATATATATAAGCAGTGAAATTGCCGCCCTGTTGTGCATAAATAAATAAATATAACGGCTGAGGAACCAGTGGGCAAAAGAGAAAACTTCTCATTTCAAGAAATGGAAATATGGGGCCATCCATAAATGACAACACGCACATAGGAAAAGGGGGGGGGGAGGGGGGTACACATCTGTGACTTTGTGTGATGAGGGGGTTTAAGGATATTTTGCATGGTCTGCATGTGTGTTATGATATTAGAATGCAGGCCCACACTAAATACTTAAATGACAAAAAGTGATTTGAAACACAGACAACAGTAGACTAAAGAAGATTATCACACACACTAGACCAAGTGACAGTACTGTAGAGGGAACAAAAAATTGACTGCATAAATATCTTTGGCAGGGGCTTGTGACTGTAGTGATAATAATTGAAAATCAGAAGATATTAGGATATGTTTAAAACATCATAAATAATAAATTTTCTTCACACTTCAATATGAATTTCATTAAATATTAATAATATTATTTTATAGGACATTTTTTAAGAACATTTATTTTTAATAGACTTAAACAGTTGCATTAGGCTACTAAAAATAGGTCTCCTTGTTTAAATTAATTCTATCTGAATTTGATTGAAACTAAGCATTTTCATATCCTACATAAAAAACTCACTTCTCCTTTTAATTTTCATAGTTTGAGTTTGACAACAGCAGTTAATGCAGTGACTCCAACAGAAGCAGTGGTTTAGCTGATCCGTTAATGAAAACAGTGACTCCAACTGAAGCAGTGTCTTAGTTGATCAATAAATGAAATCACAGTGACTCCTTAAATAGTGTTAGCAGACTTATCAATATTCATCAAATATAAATTCTTAAAATAAAGAAAGTAAATTCAATTTGTTATAAATAGGTAAAATAAAATCTGAAACTTAAAGAACAATAACAGCTAGAAATGAGATTCTTAAAAAGGGATTCTTAGCTGCATAACTTTAAAAGTCTTCATAAGAAACTGGCCTTGGCTCCTACCCTGAATGGAGTGCTGTGGAGAGTTTAAGCAAATGTCAAATAATATGTAGTATTATCAAGTTAATCCTCAATTTTTATCCTAATTTCAAAGAAATTGAGAAATTAATCAGTTTATTTTTACTAATTACCGTTTGACCAGTGTTTGGATTCCTGTGTATTACCAGTGAGCTTATGATGTGGTTCACATGTCATTGCAAAAATTACTGCCTTAAAAATACATAAACAATTGTGGTATATGTAAGTGACATATTAACAACCATGTAACAAAAAAATTTACGGTGGCTCATGGGTCCAAAAAAAAAATATTCCTGTTTTGTCTTATTTAGAAAAAAAAAATTGCACAGGCCAACAAACAACAGGCAAATAAAAACAAGCAAGGAACTTATGACTTAGTTACTTTAATTTACTAGTTTTTTAACATGACTCTTGATTTTCTCATTCTGAAGATAGGATATTTACCACTGCACAGCATCACTGTCTTGTTGGAAAAATATAGTTAGTTTAAAAAAAATACATCTTTGTGAACAATCCAAGCAATTACAGAATTTATGAAACTATAAGGTGTCAGAGTTATTAAATAAAGATGCTCAGCAGAAACATTCTTTATATAGGGGGTGGATGCCACAAATCCCGTGTCTGGGCTAGAATGCAACATATAATCCGTATAGGGGGCTCGTATGGTTTGTTGTATGCCACATATACACTATGTAGGGGCTAGTACCGTGTGTTCTTTGATAGATGCCACAGATACACTTTGATGGATCTTTCCTAATACATAATTTAATGATTGTTTGTATTGAGTCTATTCATACTAATAACTCACATATAAAGAATTTGTGTCATCTGTCAGATGCATAAGCCATATCCATAGATTGGAAGATAGAAGAATGCTGAAGGATGTGGCTTAATGCAGAACTTGCAGATGGTAAAAGACACAAGGGTAGCCTTGACATCTCACAAACACACATATCTTTATGAAAATATACTGTGTCGTAACTTTTCTCCTAAATTATTTTACTCATTCTGACAGAATTATCTATTCTGGAAATTTGTAGCTGGCAAATGTTAAAATGTTGATTTTTTTATTTTTATTTAATAGACAATGATATATTTGGTAATGAATTTAAAGTGAGAAGAAATGTGTTTTCAGGCAAAACAGACTCATGAGTACTCAAGACTTTGTTGTTTTTTTTAATTTTGTTTTAGTGAGGATAAAATATATAAACACAATTTAATAAGAAAAGAAAACACAATAATTGTTCACAATATCAATACAATGTAATTCTATTTAAAATATTATAAAACAAATCATTACAGATATTATTTTTCAAAAGATCTATACAAGATAATTAATTATTAATTATAAGAAAGTTATAAAAGGAAAATAAGTCCTCAAGCTACAAATTCTTTACCTAGTATTTAACTTTAGACTTTATTATATTAGCAACTGTTTAAAAAACACAACATTTTAGCTTAATTTAAAATACAGCATTTAAAGTTAAAGTGAAATTTGATATGTATTATCAATTACTGTTTTTAAAGTTAAAAAGTAATTCTTATTTTGAGTATTCACCTCTTATCTGGTCTGATTACTTCAAATTTGTGAAAAATTGTCTGTAGTCCTCCTATTATATTAGTTATTGAGCCTTCCAATCAAACAAACAAAAGCTGAGTTGCATGAGCTACCATAATGATAATGTCATAATGTTTTTTAATTTAAAGGTAGCAAGGTTGTTAAAACTTTTTTTAATTCAAATAAATGTTCAACTAGATTTACACAGCTTTTCAAGTCTATTTCTAGTAAAAATGAAAATTCTCTTCATTTGTCTTGGTGTCTCTTGCTCAAAAGTGAGTAGTATGATTGAAACACCAAATAGTTTAGTCATTAAACCTTGGAACACTAGAGGATAGAAGAACTACGAGTAAAGTAGACATAAGGATAAAAACACCTTTCTAATACCGTATGCAAGAACAAACACATAAAGTTTTCATTCTTCCCGTCGAGAATTCGGGTATGGATTGGGTTGCCTGTAGAAACCAGAAAAGCCAACACTTTGTCATCATTTAAAACTCTAATAAGAATACAGAACTAAACACAAACCATAGATGTATTATTTCAATCCCGCTATCTGTTTTTGCCTCTTTCCTACTTGCAGTCACTTTGCCAGAAGTTTAAACTCACCAACTATGGTATTGGTATTCATAAATGCAGCCAGCATTGTAGCTGTCGGATAAGCTACATTTCTGTCATTTTTTATACATATCACAAGTTTTTTGGCCTATGGGCACCTGAGAAAAGGTTGCAGGCACAAGGCCCAGAGGGGCCCACACGTACCCAGTTGTCAGGGGCCCAAACATTTCTAGTGGCCCCCTGTTTAGGAGGTTCCCAAAGAAGTGTCAGAAAATTGTTTACATTAAATATTACACCACCGCCAAAGCCCTCTGATAGACAGTTATATAAAAATACTTTTCCTATTCCATTTTCCATATCCAAGAAAAATTATATAAATTATCTGTATATATCCATCCGGAATTTGGAAGTGGAATGAGTTGCTTGATCAAACACTGAAAGCCAACACTCTGTCATGAAAATGCAATACAAAACGTAAGCATGGATAAAGTTATTACACAAAAATCTTTTGTATGAAAAAGAAACGTCTGTAATAGATATAATAAGAATGGTTCCAAGAACGCTAATAAGATAGGCATCTAAGAGCTAAGATTTTCAAATTAATTAACGGACAATCGATATTTAATAAACACAAGTAGTAAGAAATTACTGTTAGAAATGATAAAGATTAAAGAACATATAATTTTGAAATACCCATTCTTACTTGGTGGCAGCTTTCCATTGTTGTAGTCATCAGTGCAATCACTAACCGTACAACTACCTTCCAAACACACGACGTGAGGGAAATGGGCCAGTAGCTGGACGGGTGTTCGCCTGGTTTTCCTTCCTTTGGAATGGGGTTATTACAGTCTTTTTCCACAGCTCCGGCAGCGTGCCTGTTGTCCAAGTTCTGTTAATAAAACTCAATAGTTTTATTCAGCCTGTCTTGCCCAGATGCTTGAGCATTTCATTATGAACTTTATCTGGCCCTGATGCTTTGCCAGCTTTGCACTTGTTAAGCGCAGTTTGCCCACGAAACCACTGGAGCTTTATGGAAATATTGCTGACCACTGGAAGAGATTTAAGCAGTCCTTCCAAATCTATAAGATAGCCAGTGGACTCAACACAAAGCAAAGAAATACAGAGCATGACACTCCTGCATGTAACTGGCCATGAAGCAGTGGTCGTGTAGAATACATTCCAATGGGTGGACTGGATTGTGAAGATTGTGACTTTGGATTTTCATTCAGTACTGTGCAAAGAAAATCCAAGAGTTAGTGTTTGCCAAGAAAGAATATTACAGTTGATAGACATATGTTTTTCTGCAGAAATCAAGGTGAGGGGGAAAGTTTTGATAGTTTCATGACAGACCTGAAACTAAAAGCTTAGTTTTGTGAATTTGAAAATTGGACAGAGTCGCTTTTAAAGGATAGGCTGGGGCGAAAAATGAGTTCCACAGGGCTATGTTGCTGAGAGAATTAGACCTGAATTTAATCAAGACTGAAATTATATCCAAAGCGGCTGAGACATCGGAGTGGCAACTCAAAAATGATAAATGAAGAAAAGAATGAGCAGGCAAAGAATATAAAAGCATGCGAAAAAATCAAGTGCGTACATGTCGACAAGTCCTCATGTCAAGTATACGCATGAATTCCGGCAAGTGTAAATATTTTCACAATAAAATGAAACAAGAAAATGTCCTGCTTATGAAAAGTGTACGCTACAACTGTGGAAAATTTAATAATTTTTCTACAGTATGCAAATCAAGGCGAGTAAAAGATGTCTATTGTCAATTAGAAGCTAAGGTTGACTTTGGTCAAAAAACATTCTACTTAGGAGTTGTATCCACGCAACACAGGACAAGTTATAAATGGAAAGCAGTGGTGATCGTTGAACAGAGAGAAATAGATATCACACTGGACGCAGTTGCACAAGTAAACATTCTGTCATACAGATTATTTTGTCAACTTAGCATGGGAAGCATTCAGAAGTCAACAGCAAGGTTTATGACATCTGTGAAATATTGCCTGTTGCAGCAAAGCATCAATCTAATCCCCGTTGAAAGACAAGACAAGGACAGAGATGCTAGCATTTCAAGATACGCTTAAAGCCAACCCTTGGTTTCCAAGGATGTCAGCAGCTGAATTTTATACAAATTGTGGGTGTAATACTCCACAATATAGAGGACTCAACAGAAGAAGAAATATTACAACGAATCAGACAGACTCAGTGGATGTACACAGCATGTAAGGAACGCACCCATTGGTGGAAAAACCTAAAGGTTGGTGGCGCTAACAGTTTTCATATCATCAACAAAAACGCCATGGTCATACATTGTTAAGACTAATGATGGTATGACATTCAGACGAAACAAAAAAATATAGAGACAGTTGTTTAGCAGTCGGAGAGGTGTTACAGATAAGTCCATGCTCCCCTGCGTCGGTATAAATAGGGCATCACCAAGCATCGCAATTCAGCAAGAGAAAGGGCCAACAATAGCAACAACTACAATAACAAGATACGGGCGACAGGTGAAGCCACCAACGAGATACCCAGATAAAGACATATTACTTGTGTTGTTTACCAATTGCTAATCTGGGTCATTCATTTGTTTTTGTTTAGAAGGCAGATGTGAGAGACGTGTTGTGTTTACATTGTATGATCTAGCGAGGTTTTACTGAGTATGAAACACGTGATTTGTGCTGTAAACTGAAATCGTGCGTGGTCGTGAACTGAGAGGATAACTGGCTATAAATGCAGTTGATTGAGAGATTCATTAAAGACAGTCGTTACACACAACAGAAAGTGTTGAAGTCTTGTTTCTTGACTTGCAAGTTCTATTATAGATGACCAAGATCAACAACCCTGCCCTTATTGCTGACTTATTCGAACTGTATTCCATGATCTGGAAAGATGAATCAATTCCAACTGACTGGCAAACAGCGATAGTTTTACCCTTGTACAAGAAAGGTGATAAGAAACGTTGCAACAACTATCGTGGTATTTCGCTGCTAAATATTGCCTATAAATTGATGGAGAAAATTCTGCTCAATCGACTGTTACCAAACCGCGAAAGAAACACCCGAGAAAATCAAGCTGGATTTCGACCAGGTCGTGGTTGCATCGACCAAATATTCACACTACGCCAAATTCTAGAACTTCGCCACGAATTCCGGCAACCAACGGTTGTTGCCTTCCTGGACTTTACAGCGGCCTTTGATAGTGTAGACCGAGAATCGATCTGGTCTCTGCTTGAATTAGAAGGACTGCCTCCCAAATTAAAACGGCTGTGTGCAGCTATGTACGCCAAAACGAACTGTCGAATTAGGGCCTATGGAGAGGACAGTCAGGAATTTTCAACCAAAACCGGCGTGCGACAAGGGGGCGTTCTGTCCCCCTGTTTGTTTAACATCTGTATCGACCATGTGCTAAAAAGTGCCGTCGATAATGGCCCCGGTGGTATTACAATATACCCAAGCGAACATTCCATCACGGATCTTACTTTTGCCGATGATATTGCATTGCTTGCGGATTCTCCTGACACCATGCAGGCAATGATAGATCGCATCGTACAGGCAGCATCAACTGTGGGACTCAAGCTCAAAATATTTTGCAGCCAATCTAGATCCTGCATCGCTAAATGTTGACCTGACAATTGGAAATGATCGCATGGAATCGGTTAACTCTTTCACGTACCTTGGTAGTCGAATATCTCCTAATGGGCAGCTGGACGAAGAAATGCCAATCAGAATTGCAAGAGCGTCATCAATCTTTGCAGCCCTAAAACATTTTTGGAGTAGACCCGATATTCGCACCAAAACGAAAACCCGAATCTACTGTGCGACGGTCCGAGCCACGCTATTATATGCTACTGAAACGTGGCCCGTAAAAATAGACCAGCTTAGAAAAATGGAAGCCTTCGACCACCGTTGTCTCCGACGAATTGCAAAAGTGCGTTGGTCAGACTTTATTACCAACGAGTCTGTTCGCCAACGATGCGGACTAAAACACCCTCTAGCCGCAACGATGATTTTGCGCCGTTGGAAATGGATCGGTCACGTTATGAGGATGCCTGATTCCCGATTGCCCTATAAAACCTTTACCACCCTACAGGGGCCAACTTGGAAACGCCCCAAAGGAGGCGTTAAACAAACAACGCAGCGATATTTCCACAAGAAGGCCGAGGAACTTATTATGATCCCATTCAGCCTTGGCCGGAAAAAGTTTAATGATTCGTGGCTACAACATCTTAGATCGATTGCCGCCGACCGGGTGCAATGGCGCACCATTTCAAACGACATGGCCAATGCTCACTGTGGGCGGAATGGCCGTTAAGCAAGTAAGCAATAGATGACCGGCCACAGGGAAGATGCTGGCAAACTGAACTATTAGCCTTAGAAGCCAGTGTGGGATAAGAGACTTAACAATTAAATGATGCAACTATTTTCATCTCTAGGACAAATTATCATATTATTTTAAATAATGAAGTTGTTAAGAAGAAACAGCAATCCTACTCTCATCAACAGGATCTAAGACATAAAACTTATGCTGCCTTCCACAAAAACATATGACTTGTGCAAAAATCTTCTGGACCATCTGTCCACTGAAAATTATGAACACTTCAAGTTCTATGGACCAAATCAAAAAGAAGGGGAGTCGGTGAGCATATTCCTTGCTGAAATTGTAAGTTGTCAGAATTTTCCAATTTTAAGGAAAACCTGGAAGAGGCCTTAAGGGACAAGTTCGTGGTGAGCATCAGAGATGACTATTGACAGAAGGTTGCTACAGGAGAGAAACCTATCTCTAGACAAAGCAATGGAGTTGGCCTTGGCTATGGAACAAGCCACAAAGGATGAAACATCCATAAGGAATTAAACAAGGAAGAAAAACAATAGTCTTTCTTCGATTAAAAAAAACACCCAAAAGTCTTGCACACTCTCTTTGCCACTTGTGGTAAAACGAACCATAAATGCTCTGACTCTTGAGTGATATTTTAAGGACGCCATGTGTAGAAGCTGTTCAAAAAAGGGGCTTATATAAGCTATTTGTAAGAATAAACAAAACAAGTACAGTAAACAAGGGAGGACAAACTCACCATATCAAATGGTAGCATGAAGAATGACTAGAAGATCCTGATTCTACAAGTAGATAAATTCAGAAATGTTGGGTTTATCCCACAATAAACAACAAAAAACTTAAAAAGGACCTTGATACAGGCTGTCCTTGATACCGGCACCAGTTACCAATACAATAAGAGTGAGAACTTATACAGGAGAGGCTATAGCTACAACAGAAACAACAAATAATAGCACTTGTAATTGTGTTCACCATCAATACTTTTCTCAGATGGGTCTAAATTACAAAGGATAAGAAATGCCCATTTTGTATTGCTCTCTTTGGCTCTGGATTTCATCAGTTATTTTTTTTTATTTCTATATATGCATTTAGTTTGTGTACTGTTTGTACCTTAATGAAGGCTCTTTGCCAAAATGTTTGGTGCTTTGCGTCTAGTCAGGCTCACTCATACCCTGTCTACATATTACCATCTACTAACCAAATTTATGCAGCTTACGTTTTAAAGTATTTATATACTGCATTATTTAAGAAGAATATCTAATTATACTTTTAAATCAGAGAGCTATTGCATAAGTTTTCCCCACCCTCTTCTGGGCTTGTAAAAAGGGATAAATCTCTGAAGTAATGATGCTCTAAGTTAAGCATTCAGTGTACATTCTTATGTAATGCAGCTTTCATGATAAGAATTTTTATACTACATTTCCTCAGAAATGGACATAGCTGATAATATGAATGCAGCTTCCTTTATTAAGTGAACAAAATGTGGGTAAGACTGCAACCAGGCTTATAGATTAGTAAATGGATAACATGTAAACTGAGTATGATGAGCCTGAGAGGACTAACAAATCAGCCAACATTTTGGCAAAGAGTATTTCTCTTTTACTTCATTTCTAACAAATGCAACAAATTCTGTTTTATAAGCCATTCACCATTATATTGTTGGCAGACATAATTTAAATATTGTGTTGGTGTGTGTACGGATGGCGCTGCGGCCTGACTGGGTGACGTTCCGGAGTTGTCAACAAGATTAAGGAATTGGCACAAGAGTGAAAATTACCCACTGTTTTATTCACCGTGAAAATTAAGCCACCAAGCAAATGTCAACAGAACTATATAATGTGGTAAGCGAAGTTGTAAAAATTGTGAAAAATGTCAAGGCAAATGCTTTAAATTTAATATTATTTGCTGCAGTATGTGATGAAATAGGTGCAGAATACAAACAGGCCTAATTGCATGCTGATGTGGGTTGGTTGACTGAAGGCAAAGTACCAGAAGCGTGACTTGTTTTTCCGTGCCGTTGGCTAATTTATTTTTGGCGCCCTTCACAAATTATTCAAGTTTATATAAAAGGAAGGAAAATTAATATATTTGAATAAATTGAAGGATTAGCCCTCAGAGCCCTTGGCAAATGCCCAAATGCCAAGTCGTTTTTAAACCTCTGCAAAGTACTCTCAAGAGTTTTTTAATTGTGAAGAGAACTCAACCAGTTTCTACAGGAGAAAAAGCTGATTGGTCTCAACCATTTCGAAATGTATAAATTTAAGAACAAAGTTGGCTTAACTGTCTGATATTTTTGCAATTTTAATGAGCTCAATATTTCCATGCAAGGAATGATGGCTTCATATTTACAATGGCAGACAAGATTGATGGACAGAAACGCAAGCTAGAAACATGTAAGAGTCAAAACTCTACAGAGTGTTACAATATGTTTCACCATTTGGCAGCAACTATTGATACTGTAGATGAAGAGCTTGTTGTGTATTTTATGAGCACTACTCAAGTTAGTTATTTTTCCTCACTCAAAAAACTCCCATATACTTTATGCCCCTTAAAAAATATATAAATCGTCATTTATTTGGTCACATGATCTGAAATTGTTGACGCTTTTATTTGTCCCTGGTAATCATTACAAGGGTACAAATACAATGTAAAAATTAAAAGAAGCAAAGAGCTGAGTGTAATAATAACTTCTAAACATTGTAACATGTCAAAAGTAGAAGCAATTATGTCTGCATCTCATCTTAATACTATTTATAGAAAAAAGTGACACCTATTATTAAGTATTATTTTCATTCTTTAACTATTTCTTCGATCATATAGTCAATCATCATGGAACATGAGGATGAGATTAGGAAGTTGAAATTACAGCTACTTGCATACACTAATGACGAACTTAGAATGCTAACTTTGAATTGTTGATGTTAAGAGCCTAGCCTATTGATCATTTACAAAGAGAGAACTGCAATATATGCTTCCACCATGAACAGGTTATTACAGGTTTACCATGAACATCCATGCAAGGTCACTAAGTCACTGAGGGCAGTCACTATTGACAAAGCCAAGGAGCTGACACTAACAACTGGTAGACACATCAAACCTGGTGAGAAGCTATTCCCAAGCTGTTGAAGGTACAATACATCCCAGGTACTTGAACAGAGTTATGAACATTCAGCCAGTGATGATGATACAGAGGACATTGACTTGCATCTTTCACAACTAAATGATAGTATGACAAGCATTGGCTGCATACCAATTAAGCTTCATGCAATGCCAGTCCGAAGAAGACTGTCATATGTCAGCGTAAAATTGCAACTGCAACAAGTAAGCAAAGTCATTCAAGTACCTCTTAACCTAGTTGTGAATGAAGGTGACGCTACAGAATGTGATGGTTGTGCATGCAGTGACTTAATGAAACTGGTGGCTCAATTAAAGATTAAGAGCAGTACAGCTCCCAGGCCAGAAAAAATTAAGATGGTAACATTAGAACCATCTAGTATCTAGCTGGAGCCAACAAAAAGCTTTACAGGAATTAGGAGTAAGCATGCATGTTGTCAAGCAAGCGCGAAAACTGAATAAGTCATGTGGAATTTTAGCAGACCCACAAAAAAAAAAAAAACATGGCAAAGTTCTCCAAGATGATGTGATTGAAAGTGTTTGTAGGTTTTTGGAAGATGATGAGATTTTCCGCATGTGTCCAGGTCAAAGGGAATTTTTGTCAGAATTGATGGTCAAAGAATTCATAAACAAAAATGCCTTCTACTGCTGTATCTCAAAGAGATGCATGTTGAATCCAAAAAGCGATTCAAAAATGAAAATTGGACCTATTGTTTTGGTTTTTATGGTTTTAATTAGCAATTGATTTACTAGGTAAACCAATATGAAATTTTCATATTGCCAAGCTTAACAAGAGTGCAAAATATGAAAACTGAATTATTGTCAACTTGCTCATGCGTAAAAATGGATGGCCGTGATGCATAAAGGTGCCCGATGAGTACACTTTTATTGATTAACAAGAATTCTCTGTCAAAATAATAAACAAATATATGTTACTACTAATTATATAACAAACATCATTCCATGTCTTGCAGGTTCTTGGCCTTACCAGGTCCAATATTGATGTAAACTGTCTGAAGTGCAATGTTTGGACATATTTAGGGCATTCTGTATGCAAGCTACATATAAGATAAAAACACCATTAAACTCAGCGTGAAAAATGAGTAAATGCTGAAAATTTCAGCCTGATACCTCTTTTAGTTTTTGAAATATTCACATTCAAATATCATGAAAATGTCACACAAACTTGCGCCTGCCCTAAAAACTTTAATAAATCATTTCTCAGAATGTTTTTGACCAAATTGCCTGAAATTTTCAGCAGTTATTGAACTCTGTATGTACTACAAGCCCTGAAAATTTCAGGAAGATCTGAGATTGTGTGGTGAACACCATTGGTTGAGTTGACATGGAATGACCCTTAAGTTAACTGTTGAAGACTTAAAAAAGAAAAGTTCAAAAACAAGTAATTACATTTTTTGTAAATGTATTTTTATCAAGGAGTTTGATAATCTATTTCAAATCATGGCCATCAGTGGTGCAGATGTATGTAAGTGTATTAGATCAAAACTCATTTTATACATCCAGTTCCAGTAATTATAACTATTTATTTCTTTCGTCATTTCACTTTGGTGTTTGTTACAGAACATTTCCTCTTTTATTTCAGGAAAAAGAAATGGGTAATCAGTCCGTAGAATCAACATCCTTATCCAGCACTGTTTCTTCACCCAAGGCAAGTTTATCATCCCTTACCAAGACTTCAGACACGTCTTGCTCCTTAAACGTCCAAGATAATTTAATTTTGCCATGAAAATGTATTAATTAGTTAAATTTCGAGCAAAATAGAGATATCAGTAGTTGCACATCTTTAAAAAAAAGTCACAATACTAAAAAAAAAACTTTTTTTTTTACTTTGACATAATAAAGGGCATATAAAATTGATGTTAGCCACCAAATAATATGAATAGCATAAAAGAAGTTTATAGACTTATAGAAGTTTTGTATTTAAAAAACTCACAGGTATGCAACAAATAAAATGCGAATTGCCAGCTAGTGGCGTATACTCAAAAGACTGGCAAAGAAGATATAGAATTAATGTCCTTTGAACATCACCAATGAAGATGTGATAATCAAGAGCATTGTTAAGTGGGCTTATTATCAAAACACAGTGGATGACTTTGAAGAGAGGCCCAGTGAGGGTTTATAAACTTCGTGTGCACTACTGCAGTTGGCAAAAGTCAGCAACACATTGCGAGTCTAGTCTGTTTGAACACGCGGTGGTCATCATGACTGAACATCAGTTGTCTGTGTATACAATGGAACATCCTCCCAATCTATGCAAGGTCCCATGGATTCCTCACTTAGACGGGATGACCTATCAAAATCTGGTTGTTTTCAAAAACAAAATTTATACCCAGGAAGTGAGCAGCTTTTACCACTCTTTGTTAACACTAGACGACAGAAGTAGCTGCACATGGAGACATGTTATTGTGGATAAAATTCCAGAAAGGTCCGATATGAGGCCTGACCAACCAAACAAGCTTTGCTGTCACTTTGGATCATTGTATCGCTCCAACATGGTGTGTTATATAGTTTTCGTGACGCTCATGGTGACACAAAGTGCTGCAATATGGAAGGAAGTGTTTCGCTCCAAGAGTATTTCAGCCGAAAGAGAAATCGTTTGATTTCATTGTGTTACACTCTTCTTTATTAACACAAAAAAGACGCCATAGTGTATACCCTAGATCAGGGGTGGGCAAACTACGGCCCGCGGGCCGCATGCGGCCCGCCAGGGAATATTATGCGGCCCGTAGGCACGCACATGTTGCGATCCTACGTCGATATTAATTTTGTTCGATAATAATTTTTACTATATTTTCGAAATTTTATTCCGGGTATTTGATTCGAATCTAGGGATATCAAATTGTTTTTTTTAATGGCTCAACCGGAAGTTGCTTTTGTTCACATTTGGAAAGGTTTTGTAAACATTGTAATTTAAAAGCGAATAGACGTTGATTTAACCATGAGTGCGGCCAAAAAAAGAAAAATTGAGGACGAATGTCGTATTTTTAATGACGAATGGACTGCAAAGTACTGCTTCACGAACGTTGGGAGCAAAGCAGTCTGTTTGCTGTGCCGTGAGTGTGTGAGCGTCTTTAAGGAATACAATTTAAAAAGACACCACCAAACAAAACATTTGGATTTTGGACACAATATTACAAACGAAGAGAGAAAAAGGAAATGCCAGGAGTTGGTTAATAATTTAAAGAAGCAGCAAACTGTTTTCACCAAACAGACTTTAATACAAGATGCTGCAACCGAAGCCAGTTTGGTGCTGTCTCATAAGATTGTGAAACGAAACAAGCCTTTTTCTGACGGCGAGTTTATCAAGGAATGCTTGTCAGTTGCAGCAAGCATTATGTGTCCAGAACAGAAAACAAAATTTGACAACATTTCATTATCAAGGAGATCTGTAGTCAGGCGGGTTGAAAAGNTAAGTGACAATTTAATGCACCAACTTCGAGATGCAAGCAAAGACTTTTTGTGGTACTCTCTTGCGTTGGACGAAAGTACCGATGTACAGGACACAGCACAATTGTTGGTATTTATACGGGGAATAAACACCCGTTTCGAGCTAACCGAGGAATTACTTAGTGTTGAGTCACTCAAAGACACAACCACAGGACAGGATTTCTTCAGTGCTGTTGTGAACTGCGTTGAAAGAACTGGGTTGGTGTGGAATAAGATGGCAAGTGTAACAACGGATGGAGCGTGTGCTTTGACTGGAAAAAACGTAGGTCTGGTGAAGTTGATGAATAATAAAATTAAAGAAGAGCACCCTGACCACACACTCTTATCTTTTCACTGTGTCATCCATCAGGAGAGTCTGTGTAAAGCTGCGTTGAATATCAAGCATGTTATTGACCCAGTTGTAAGTGTGATAAACCTCATCAGAGCCAGGGCACTTAACCACAGGCAGTTCAAGGCAATGCTTGAAGATTTGGAAACTGAACATTCTGATATTATCTACCACAGCAGTGTCCGCTGGCTGAGCCTGGGCAAGATATTGAGGCGAGTGTGGGATCTCAAGGAAGAAATAGTTATGTTCCTGGAGATGAAGGGTATTGATTGTGACTTTGTTACTAACATTGTTAATGAAGAGTGGAAGTCAGACTTCATGTTTGCCATTGACATTATGGAAAAGTTGAATGAACTGAATGTCAAACTTCAAGGCAATAGCTTGTTTGCACATGAAATGTATATGCATGTTAAATCATTTCAAGCAAAACTCTCCCTGTTCTCCAGGCAAGCAGGTGAAAGCAGGTTTTGCCATTTCCCTTTGCTGAAACAGAAAACCATTTCTGGTAAAATGGCTGACAGGTACAAGGCTCAGTTGGATGCTTTGGTTGTGGAATTTGAAAGAAGGTTCCAAGACTTCAAGAACTTGGAACCACTCTTCAATATCCTCAGTTCTCCATTTAGTGCAGAAGCTGATTCAGCCCCAGAAGATATACAGTTGGAGCTGCTTGACCTACAAGCAGATTATGACCTGAAGGAGAAGTTCAAGTCAGTTCTTCTGCTGGAGTTTTATGGATCTTTGTCAGCAGCAGCATTTCCACACTTAAAAAACTTTGCTGCCAAACTTTTGTCACTATTTGGGTCCACATACATCTGTGAGCAAGCTTTTTCCTGTCTGAAAATAAACAAGTCTAAGAACAGGTCGATGGTGACTGACTGCAATTTGAATGCAGTCATGCGAATCACAACCAGTAAACTTGTTCCACAGTTCAAGAACATTATCCAAAATTGTGAACAGTTACATACTTCTCATTAATTATAATTGTACTCTGTGGTCAGATTGTATGTAAATTAAGTTCATTGTTCTTCATAATTATTATGATAGGTATCAATAAACTTTTTTTGAAATAATTATGAATAGTAAAATCTTATAACCAAATTAGAAACTGTTTTAAGTTCGTATTTTAAAATATAATGCGCATGTGTAATAAAGCGTGAATCTGAAATAAAATGACAAAAAATAAAAATACATGGTTATTATCTTTAATTCATATTTTCATACGTTGTAAATTGTAATTGAAGTAGACAAAATATATATGCGGCCCCCCGATAACAATAAAGTTTTCAAAGTGGCCCTCCGTAGAAAAAGTTTGCCCACCCCTGCCCTAGATACTATTTTCATGTATAAATTATTTCTTCTGTCATATTATAGACAATCATGGAACTGGAGGGAGATATTAGTATTAGCAAGCTGAAGCTACAGTTACTTGATACAGGCTGTCCCATATCTGTGATGACAAATGCAGATTATCACACTATTTTATTATTAATAAAGCACCAGTTACCAATACAGTAAGAATGAGATTGAGAACCTATACATGAGAGGCTATAGCTGCAACAGAAAAATATCTTTTAAAATTAAAGAAAATTTCAACAACAAAAAATCGATTTATTAATAAATAATTAATTATTAACAAAAGTTTATATTTTTTTAATGAAAACTTTGTTTTATTAATAAATTATTAATAATTAATAAAAGTTTTTATATTTTTTTAACGAACAAACTTCTCCCGCATATTATTATAATTTATTAATTCATGTAGACATGCAGAAGTAAAAAAAAAAATGGCAACTAATGATAGCATTGACAACTTTCCTGTTAAATTTAAGCTGGAAAGTTGTGCAACAATTTTATTTTTCAGCTAACTGCGGAAGGCAAAGTAGAAGATGGTGATAAGGTTTACTGTGTTCACTGCCATAAACCATTTGCTTATAAGGGATCAAATACATAGCTTAGATACCATCTTCAACACAAGCATCCGATCAAGTATCAACACATTGTCAACAGTGACCGGAAGAAATTACAAGCACAATCAATAAATAATTTTTTAATGTGTCAGTCAAACAAGCCTGTAAGTGATAAAGTTTGAACAGACTTGAGAGTTGCAATTGCACAGTAGATTGCCAGTTCAGGGCGACCAACTTCAATAGTAGAAGATGATGGACTACACACAGTAATATGCATAGCTCTTCAAATTATGACTTACCATTTGCCCAGTCACCGTACAATCAATGATATCATTGATCAAATGCACCACAAGAAATTAACTCTTAAGTCGCAAAGCATCGTAATGCGTCTCTTCCCGCTATCCCTAAAGCGTCGTAATGCGTCCCTAGATACAAATCTCGTTAGAAATGAGATCTCGGAAAGTAAAAACTCTTCAATGCTTGAAAAATGATGTATTCGACTTCCGGCAATGGCGGCCGTTGCCGGCACTAGTGTTATCGCTCGATTCGCATTGTTTTTTGGTAGTTTTAACGTTTTTTTTTTTCGGAGTGACGTTTTCGTTATACTTTATTACTAAAAAAAAGGACTAAACTACAGGTAAATATTGTTTCAAACTCAGTACGGTCTTTTGGATGCGTAAAATAACCATTCTTAGCCTAAAAAATAAAGTCAGTATGACAATAGTATTATAAATGGATTTTACGCAAATTTTTTAATTTCATAACCGGTTGATCGTAATACGATAAATCCTTGCGGGACTGAGGCGGAAGTTTATTGAAAACCTTCTGGGGCTTTAAGAGTTAACAGAGCATAAGAAAGCTGTAGAAAGAATTCACAGTATTGCTCTCACTACAGACTTTTGGACTTAACAAACAGAATTGAAGGCATTGATGGTTTTATAACGTTGCAAATGGCTGTGGCCTTAGACCAGTGTTTTTCAACCAGGGTTCTGCGGAACCCAAGTGTTCCGCAAGGGCCAGCCAGGAGTTCCGCGATTTAAAAATTTTTTTAATAACAAAAATTTAGGGTTAAAACGGATCAGGACCGCATCATGGCGAACCTGCCCCATGCTATGCATGCGCACTATCAGTTATTAGTTGTTGCACTTGTTTACCTCCATACTATTTCCGTTTCAGTTGTTAGACGCGTACGCATTAATTTTCAATTAATTTTAAATCTAAAATCTAAATTATTCTAAATGTACTTTTACCGCTAACATGGACCGATTTATTAAAAAACGAAGGTTAGATGAAGCTGAGGAATCGCCTGAAGTTGCATCCGAATCCACAGAGCCGATGATGAAGAAAATTAATGTTGTCGATTCTCGTCGTAAGATTCGTCAGTACAGTGACAATTATTTAGCTATGGGATTCACTTGGACAAGAGACGCCGACTGTCCATCGCCTCTTTGCATTATTTGTGGGGAACAGCTTGCTAACAGTGCCATGGTGCCAGCTAAATTGAAACGACACTTGACTACATTACATCCCAATGCAGCAAAGAAAGATGTCGCATACTTCGAGAGTGCACTAAACCTGAACAAAAAACAAGCAGCAATATTCGAGGAAAAAGTCAAGATTAATGAGAAAACTCTAGAAGCAAGCTTTGCTGTTGCAGAGAAAATGAAATCACATACTATCGCTGAAACAGTAATTATACCAGCGTGCCAAGAGATGGTTAAAATTATGTTTGGACAAACTGCCATATCTGAAATCAATAAGATTCCACTGTCAGACAATACGATAAGCAGGCGTTTAGCAGACATGTCAACTGACATTGAAAGTAATATCCTGTCAAGGATTAAGAATCTCGGATTGTTCGCACTTCAGGTGGATGAGAGCACCGATGTCAGTGGTAAAGCACAGCTGTTAGGAATGGACGTTTTATTGACAATGATGCTATTGTTGAAGACTTCTTCTGCTGTAAAGAGTTGTCGGAAACAACGAGAGGACAAGATGTATATGACGTTATCAGTGCATATTTGCAGTCCGGTGACTTGACATGGAAAAAATGCGTCAGCATTTGTACGGATGGTGCTCCTACAATGACGGGAAACGTCAAAGGTTTTGTCTCACTGGTGCGACAGAAGAATCCAGATATCGTGGGCACCCACTGCTTCATACACAGAGAAGCACTAGTTGCTAAAACAGTGGGAGAAGATTTAAAATCAGTACTGGACAAGGTGGTGAAAATAGTTAATTACATGAAGTATTATTGCATCCAATGCTTATCCATAGTCTAGTCTGCATTTTTATTCAAGTTTTGAATGTTTATAGAGTATTGGTTTGTCCAGGCAACCTATTCCAGGCCTGAATTCCAGACAGGAAGAGAGAGAAGTAGTATAGATTGTTCTTGCATATATAACAAGAAAAGTGTCTTTATCCATTTGTCATCTGAGTGATACTAGATGAAAGCTCAAGTTGCTCAAGATGGCGGCCGGTATCAACACGGCGTAGCCACAACACTTGGATGTTTCAATATACAGGATAAAAATACACACAATTATTATTTTAATTCTCATTCATCTATGATTGACCTGCCTGCCACGAAGATAAAAGGTAAAGTTATCGAGTTTTCTTTTCTATTGGCTAATGTTTTGACTGAAGCGAAGCACAGTTTTACACGGATTTCTCAATAATTTAAGTCACACTGCTGTGTCTCTACACAGTTGTGATTTGTGAACTCCTGTCAACTAGCACTATACACTGGTATAAGGACCGTGTGAAGCAAAGAATAAGAATAAACACACGCACATTGATCATGGAAACAAAATTAAAACAAGCAGGTCACAAGCAGCAAGGAAATCTAATTGTTATTAACACAGGTCAGACAAAAGAACATATGAAGATAGGTTCGTTTAATGCTCACTCTGTCGGACCAAGACACAAAAGAACAATGATCTCTGATTTCATTATGGAGGAAAACATTGATATTCTTTTTATCACAGAGACATGGCTAAAAACAAGTGGAAGTGAACCTAAGTGTAAAGACTTAACACCATCAAGCTACATAACGAAATCATTTCCCCGTGCTTATCATGGCGGAGGCTTAGCAGTCATTCATTAATTGAAACTTTTCCTTTCGCACATGACACCTTTGAACTGATCCAGTTAACTCTCACATCGCCACAGCATATACATCTTTTCTGCCTATATAGAACTCCTCCAAGCCCAAAGAACAAGCTCCTAAATTCTACATTCAATCAGGAACTCCCAGATTTATTAGACTACACAAACATGATGCGTGCCAAATCCATAATTATTGGCGACTTCAATGTACATTATGATGTTCCCAATGACCCCCTTACAGCAAAGGTAATGGACGCCGTCCAAAGCTTTAACTTCGTCCAGGGAGTCACAGAGCCTACCTTCCTTAAGAGTGGGCACATCATCGACTGGGTGCTGTACAGGCAGGAGGACCATATCGTCACCTCCTGCTCCGTCAGTCACGTGCTCACGTCTGACCACTCGGCTGTTCTCTGCAAGCTGAATGTGTCTCGCCCGAAGAAACAGCCTGTGTACAGGTCAGTTCGAAATTTAAAGGCCATAAACAAAAGCGCCTTTAAAGCGGACATAAAGTTAATGCTTGATGACGCTGGACCGGACATCACAGCCCAACAGCTTGACGACAGACTTCGCCAGCTCCTGGACCAGCATGCCCCTGCCACCGAGCGCCTTGTCCCGTCAGTCCGCTGCTCCCCATGGTACGCTGCTGTCGGCGCCACACTCCGCGCTGCCAAGGCAGAACGTCGCCGAGCCGAATGCAGGTGGCGGAAGACCAGACTAGCTGCTGATTTTGAGATCTTCATGACAGCCAAGCGAACGGTCACAGAGATTGTTCAAAAAGCCAAAGAAGACTACTGGAGTGAAAAAATTGCAAAATGTTCTGATCCAAAAATGTTTTTTATGAACTGTGACAGTGTTCTCGGTCGCAGCAAAGACAGCGCGCTTCCCTCTGACATTCCCAAAGATGAACTCCCTGATGCATTTGCTGATTTCTTTTCTAATAAAATACAAACAATAAGAGACGATCTTGATCAGGAATGCTCTCAATCAGAACTTGATCCCCTGTTTGCTGACTTTCCTCATACTTCCTCCTCATTTACTTGTTTTCGAGATGTTACTGCTGATGAAGTAAGGCATGTAATAGCTAGTTCCTGTCCAAAATCATGTGCTCTCGACCCGATCCCAACGCCCCTTATGGTTGAATGTCTTGATGAACTGCTTCCTGCTCTAACTTCCATCATTAACAATTCTTTACAGTCAGGCACTGTCCCAGCCATTTTTAAGCAGGCACTGGTTAACCCACTTCTTAAGAAACCTTCACTTGCTTGACGCTAACAACCTTAAAAACTATCGTCCTGTCAGCAACCTTTCCTTTCTTTCAAAAATCATAGAAAAACTAGTACTTGCTCAGATCACAGAGTATCTTCATTCCAACAATCTCTTCCCTCCCTCGCAGTCCGCTTACCGCCCAGCACACAAACAGCTCTGGTAAGAGTTATGAATGAACTTCTCCAAGCTAATGACAACAAGAAGATCTCTCTACTCACTCTGTTAGACCTATCTGCTGCATTCGATACCATCGACCATCAAATACTGCTTTCTCGTCTCTCACATTCCTTCGGCATTTGTGATATCGCTTTATCATGGATATCCTCATACCTTTCAGAAAGATCACAAGTCATCATGACACAAAAATACAAATCTAAGCCTTCCAAACTAGACTTTGGTGTGCCCCAGGGTTCGGTCTTAGGACCTATTTTGTTTATTTTATACACTAAGCCAATCACCAATATAACATCTAACCATTCAGTACACAGTCAGTCCTATGCAGACGACACACAACTTATAGAGTCATGTTCACCAAGACACATCAAAGTAAGCATACAAAACACACAAGTTTGCATCAGCCACATTAAAGACTGGATGACAAGGAACAAACTCAAGCTGAATGAATGATGACAAGACAGAAGTACTCCTTATTCATTCAAAATCCAGACAGCTTCCTGAACCACCAGTCTCATCTATTACTGTTGGTCGATCAGAGGTCAGTTTCTCTTCTCATGCACGTAACCTAGGAGTTACAATGACTGACACACTGACCATGGACAAACACGTCACAAACATATGTCGCTCAGCTTACACAGAACTCAGGAGAATAGCGTGCATTAGACATCTATTGTCCTTTCAAGCATCTAAAACTCTTGTCTGTTCACTTGTTTTGTCAAAACTTGACTACTGCAACGCACTTCTTTCTGGAATTCCAAACTACCTCATAGACAAAATACAGAAAGTGCAAAATTCTGCTGCAAGACTTGTTTTTCGGGCTAATAAAACCGACCATGTACAACCGCTACTACAGCAACTCCATTGGCTGCCTATTGCCTCTAGAATCAATTACAAAGTCTCTACTCTCTGCTATAAGTCACTGACAGAACCTCTTTTCCCCGTTTATCTTTCTGAGATTCTCCACACCTACACCCCTACCAGAAGCTTACGCTCTTCTCAAGACAGTCGCATTCTTTCGGTCCCTAGAACTAAAACAAAATCCTACGGTGATCGCTCCTTTCAGGCTTTAGCTCCTACTGTCTGGAACTCTCTCCCTTCAAATGTCCGCCATGCATCCTCCCTACCACGTTTCAAAAACTCCCTAAAAACTCACCTGTTTCGACAAGCCTACAATCTGTGATGATCACATTATTCTGAGACTCTTTGTTTGTGTGTGTGTGTGTGTGTGTGTGTGCGTGTGTGAGAGAGAGAGAGTGTGTGTATGCGTGTGTGTCTGTATGGGTGCAAGTGCATGGGTGTAGATGGGTTACGTGTTTATATTGATTCTTAAATGCGTATATTTATTTGTTTTGTCTTATTGTAATTATGTTTTAATCACACTCGCTTTCACTGAAATGTCATTACCATTTTTAGATGTTTAAACTTCTATAACACTCGTTTCACATAGACATAGGGTTCATACAAATAATAGCTAAAACGTTTTAATTTTTTATTTGTTTGTTTGTATGTTTGTTTGTTTGTGTGTTTATTTGTTTATTTATTCATTTTATGTGTTTGTTTTTCTGTTTATTGGTTTACTTGTTTTAATTATTTATTTCTTTATTTGTTTACTTATTTGTTGTTACATAATTTGTTTTATTACTTGTTCATTTCCTTATTCGTCTCCTTGCTTAATTGTTTATTATTTCTATATTTATTGAAAAAGAACTTTACCTCTTCGTTTTATTTTGTAACATAAAATATGTTGAAATTCTTCCATGTATTTTTACTGTGTAAGATGTATGATTATTGAATGCAACTATTAATTTTTGGTAGTGTTTTTGTAAAGCGCAGTGAGCTTTAAGAAACTGCGCTATAGAAGCGTCCTTTATAAATAAATAAATAAATAAGATGAGACCTCTTAAATGTCGCTTGTTTGCCAAACTTTGTCAAAGCATGGAAGCGGAACATATGACACTCATTCAACATACAGACGTGCGATGGCTGTCTCTTGGAAAAGTACTATCGCGTTTCTATGAGCTGAGAGAGGAACTTTTGGCGTTCTGTTCCAGTGAAAAACTGAAAGAGTTTGAAAACGCTCTGAGCAACGAGAGCTGGTGTTCTAAAATAGCTTATCTGGCTGATATATTTCAAGAACTCAACATTTTGAACAGTGGTTTGCAAGGCAGAAATGAAAACATCTTGACTTCAAGTGACAAAATAAACGCTTTTCAGAAGAAACTGTTGCTGTGGAAGAAGCGTGCAGCTGCTGGGAATTTGGAAATGTTTCCCAACGTTAATCTCACCAACCACCAAGACATTCTGCCGTTGATCGTCCACCTCTTGGAAAGTCTGTCCAGCAGTTTCAACAAATACTTCCCATCAATATCTGTTGACCAGTATGACTGGGTTAGGAATCCATTCATTGAACTTGAATCGTGCGAAGGGCAGTTTACTTTGAAAGAGGAAGAGGAGCTGGCTAGCATTGCAAGTGACAGAACACTTAAAGTCAAGCATGCAGAGCTCAACATCAATACGTTTTGGTTATTTATTGAAAACGAGTACCCTGCAATTGCTGAGAAAGCTTTGCAACTTCTGTTGCTTTTTTCCACCTCTTACATGTGCGAGTTTGGATTTTCAGCCATGAGTGACATCAAACACAAGAAACGAGAACGCCTTTTGTCTGTCGAAGAAGAACTTCGCGTATGTCTATCCAAAATTCAGCCGAGAATACAGCTGCTGTGCACAAAGTGTCAAGCACAATGTTCACACTTAAAACATATTTAATTTTTATGGGTTTACACTTTTTTAACAGTTAAGTAAGCAGTCACATTAAATGTATAGTGGAGTAACAAAATATAGCTTTTAAAATTTTTTTAATAATTAAAAATTTAAAATATATGATTTTCTAAATTTAAAAATAATTTTGAAATATAATATTAATGCCTATATAGAAATGGGTAAATTTTTAAGTATGATCTTTAACTATCAAATAAATTAATCTTTGTATTATATTAGTTCAAATATTGATTTTTGACCCAATGCCACTAAAATTTTTTACTTTGTTTAATTACGCTAAATTTAATATAAAAAAACTATTAATTTTTTTAAAAAGATTTTTAAAGGAAAATATTAATATTAAATATTTTGTTGAATTAAATAAAAATAACAAATTTAAATTCATTAACATTATATTGAACTTCTTATATTTAAATATATCACCTAACAAAATTACATTCTTTGTTATTACATGCTTAAGTTATGTGCATTTTAAAAATGCACAAAATGTGAAGGAAAACAACATAGTGAAAGAAGTGGTTTTAAGGTCTTAGAAAAAAATCCATAACCTTTGAAACACTTGGGATAAAAAGATTATTGTTATGTATTTGTTATTTATCAAACAATTTATATACAGCTGTATTACTTTTATATTTTTAAAATTAATTTGAAATTTTCATCCAAGTACCCAAATTTTAATGCGTTAGTTATATTGATAGCTATGTTTTAAAATGTATACTGATTTTTCAAAGAATTTTATAGTTACATATTAAGCTAAACTAAAACTTGTAATAAGTTAATTACAAATCCTGATTCTTTTGAAAGTATAGTTTTTAGAAATAATAATTGTAATTGTAACATGTTTTCAAATTTAATTTTTACTACTCATTGGACCATTATGTAACATGCCTTGAAATAACACTTGAGAAATGAGACAGCAATATTTTCCATTGTTAATATGCAGTTTTTAGCGCATTTTCGAGATGTCGAAATCGCTATTGCACCCGTTTTGTCCGTCCGTCCGTCTGTCATCACCCTTGATCTCAGCATCCATAAGTCCTAGACCCATGAGGTATATATGTTTTTTGTATGCCCTGACCTGCCATTTGTGCATCAACACTCAGTTACTCGATCCGTTAAAAAACCCCGTTAAAACTACCAAAAAATATTTCGAATCGAGAGGTAACACTAGCGCAGGGAACGGCCGCCATTGCCGGAAGTCGAATGCACAATCTTTCCAGCATTGAAGATTGATGCGAAAGGGTGCAAAAGAATTAGTTGTTTTTTTTAGTTGACGTCATTAGAATATGTGTAAAAGTTTAAAGAGTTTTACGTTATCATTTGTGGTGACTTGTAATTGGATTAAATAGAAAATAATTTTTCTTTTAAATGTAAAGAAATGACTTTTAAATTTAAAAAATGTCAGGTATATTCATTAAACAAGAAAATTCATAAAAATATTTCTAAAATCTAAACACAATTACTGATAACTACATAATTCTGATATCTAACATAAGTACTGATACATAATACGAAAATGCGCTAACTCGTCCTGAATTCCAATAGGTACCAGGCTTAACATGATTTTTTCATCCATTGTATGCATAACTTTGATTGCATTTTTAATGTGGATTTTAAAATCAAAATTTAGTTTGTAGTTATTGTTACTTTGTTTGGCTAAAACAAGTACTTCCGACCGCAGCGTCGCGTCTCTTCCGGGTCTCCTCCGGTTGCTATGCAGAAGAGTTGCTTCAATTGAATTTTGTTGTTTTCTTACTTATTTATTACCTCCCCTTGCGGTAAAATGTTAATAATATGTCTATTGTCATAATTGCATTTGTATTCTTGCGCGCAGCGCGCTTTCGGTAGATAAATTAAAACAAAAAGAGGAGGGGCATGAGGGGAGAGATTTTAGAGGAGGGCCTAATTTAATATTAAATTAGAAATTAATGTACATTAATAAAAATGGGGTGAAGGAAAGGAGGGGGGCTCTCCTGTTCTTTTTTTTCCCCAAGTATAAATGAGTGTAATCTAAGAACTATTTCTTGTGCTCATTTAGAAAGAAAGGAGTGCTGCTAATTAACTGGCGGGCTTTTTTACAACATTTGCTTCATTTGCTCTGGGTGCACTGTGTGTGTTAGACATTCTTTAATATAATTCTTGGGTAAATATTGGTTTATTTAAATGGATACCGTATTTACCGCCCGTTTTTGGGATCGTCTAGAGATTCAGTGTCAGAAAGCTGTGATGGAATGGCTTATGAATGCTGGATTGATTGGTGACCGGTACGAGTGTCCTAACTGTAAAGAAGGTATGAAGTTGTGTGCAACAGGTGGTGGTGACAGTTCGGATGGATTTACGTGGAGATGTCGCAAAAGAAGCCATGGTGACATTAAGCGTAGCATAAGAAAGGGGTCCTGGTTTAGTAACAGTAATTTTAAGTTAACAGACATTCTTCTACTGACAAATTATTGGATTAGGGAAATGCCTTTTAAACACATTGAGGCAGAAGTGGCTGTATGTGGTAGAACTGTGACGGACTGGACAAGCTTTTGTTGCGAGGTCTGCATGGAAGTTTGTCTTATGTCGAGTGAACCGATAGGCGGAGTGGGTATGATTGTTGAAATAGACGAATCCAAATTCGGTAAAAGGAAATACCAAAGAGGAAAGCGCGTAGATGGTAGATGGGTGTTTGACGAAGGGTATCACCACCTGACGGTGAACCATAGCCTCCAATTCAAACACCCTGAAACTGGCGCGCATACAAACACTATAGAAGGCACCTGGAGCGCTATAAAACGGTCACTACCCACGAGAACCTGTCCTGGGGAGGAGCAGTTCGATTCGTACCTGTACGAATATGTATGGAGAAAATCGTGTGGTGGTGATCAAATGGCAGAATTTATTAAAGCCATTAAAAAAGTGTATCCTCCCCTATGTCGCGATTCCGATGCCTGATCGGTGAGTACCCATTGTTTTCTTCATTTTTACAACTATTTTGCTCTTATGTAAAATGGCACGGGTTCAAAACAGCGACAGTCAAAACAGCGATAGTCATAACAGCGACTGTGTCAAAACAGCGACTTCAAAACAGCGACTGTATCAAAACAGCGACTTCACAACAAAGCTATTCTGGTCCAACCGTAAACCTAACACAGTGGTTCTCAATTTTTTGACACATAGACCCCTTTTTCATTTTCTAAACTTATCCAAGGACCCCAAGTAAAAAACTACATAAATGCATAGAGAAAAAATTTAACCTAAAATAATAGCAACATTTTGATGAAGTATTTAATGAAAATTATAAATTTTGATTGAAATAAAATTTAAAAGCAATTAATGACGCAGATTAGTATATGCTACATACATATGCACTTATTCATATACAAACAGCTGGTGAGTGAAATAAAATTGTATCAACAAAAAATTATAAATAACATTTAATTTTTCATAGCTCCATAATATATAAAATGAATTAAAAGGAAGATTTAAAACAGAATAGAAAAGATGAAGGTTATTTAAATTATATATCATTTTGATAAAGTATTTATTGAAATTAAAAGTTTTGTTTAAAATAAAATTTAAATCAATTCACTGAGGCTACGTATACTCTCATTTATTCAAATAAAAAAAAAAAATTAAAAAAAAAAAACTACTCAGGGAAAATAAAATTATGTTAACAAAGAATTAAAAACATTTAATTTGTCTTAACTACATGATGCATAAATGATTTAAATAGAAAATTTAGTAAATCATCAACAGCCTGTTGTTTGCGAGCATGTATATATACCCGGTATCCTTTTCAACGTCCAATTAAGCACACCCGATCCGATGTAATCGGACAATAAAAAAGTCACGTGGTCAGGTAAAGGTACGTAGATTCACTCTACCCCCAGTCATTTTATTTACATTTCCCAAAAATCTCGCCTGAAAACGGTGACCTGTGGTCGTCGCTTAGTCTAGCCCTCGTAACATGTCCTGATGTAACATGGGCCAGCCAACGAACAGTGCCTGGTCTCGGTAGACTTTAATTGATCTCTCCACCCCGATCAAAGTGGCGATGTAATAGGACTATAAAAATGCACATGGTCAGATAGTGGTTTGTAAAGGTACCTAAATTTATTCTGCCTCTCATTCCATTATTTACCTTCTCATAACACTCGCCACAACCATAGGTATACATTAGACTATAACATAAAAGTCAATCTTCCCTCCACTCCCATGCCAAACAAAGTTAGAAAGGACCATATTTATCTTTAGTTTTTTAACAACATTTTCCCCATCGGTTTTACACTTTTAATAGTAAAATCAAAATCAATTAATGAAATATATTTTTTTAAAAAATTGTTATTAAGGTGTTGACCTAAATGGCGAACCTCGCAGCACTGAAACAACCACAAACCTGCGCCCTTTCATTCACTTCTGTTTCTTGTGTAGACCTACCTAGCATAAAAACTGAATTGTAATAGGATGTACAAAGTTGTCAGTATATAAAGTTAATACATTAAATAGTTACTAACACCGCGTAGCGGACAATATCGTTCAAGCAGCTGGGCCCATATGACTTAACAGAACGTTCCTTAATTGTTGTTGACATTTTGTTCAGTTTATTTTCGTCTTAGTTTATGAGTATGACGAATGCATTGATAGGATGAATAAAAGTTTGTAATGCGTTATAGTTCACCATAGTGTGTTACTGAGTGTGTAAAATGAGGTGCATGGATGGTGGCTAGGTTACATTGTATGGCGATCATGAAGGTGAAAATACTGCGGCGTTTATAATGGTTGCCCTGCCAGATTTAAAAAAAATTAAAGCCCCCTTGTCGAAACGGCACGTGGTCGACTGTCCGATGGTTACACAATTGCATGTTACAAAGGCTAGACAAAGTGGCGACCACGGACCGCCTGTTATGGAGAAGGTAAACAAAGAGATTGTTGGCTGAAAGAATGTAGGTACCTTAAAAAGGATTATCTGAACACATTGCCTTTTTATTATCCAATGATATCGGATTGGAGTGGTGAAGGAGTTGGGTAGATTTGGAAAGATCTAATATTAAACCCTATTATTTTTATATTTAAAAACTAGAAGAAAAAAAAAATTATTTGCGAAGTAAAAACGAGGGTCGAAACATCCGAGGATCAAATAGTTCTGTAGTCAAACTGTCTCTGCCCCTCCCACCACAAACCCCCTCAATAAATCTATTGAATCTATGTTTGCTAGTCTCTATCGAGATTTCTGCACAATACATATGACTAAAGTAATAACAGTTATAATTTTATTTTTGAATTTTTTTAAAAATGTGTCCTGAAACTATGTATACACTCTTTAAAACACCACATCAACATTTATTTATACAAACCTCTAGTTGATTATTTTAAATTTTATATTGTCCCTTCTCTACAAAAAATCTGCATTATCACAAGCAAAAGAAAAAAGTCGCTATTTTGATACAGTCGCTGTTTTGATACAGTCGCTATTTTGACCATCGCTGTTTTGACACAGTCGCTGTTTTGAAGTCGCTGTTATGACCGTCGCTGTTTTGACCGGATGCGTGTAAAACGGTAAAAAATACTCCTTAAAATATTAGAATGTCCCCCCAATCCTTCGGCCATCTTGTTGCTATGGCACGGCACCGCCGGAAAAGTAATGCGAGCCCCGTGAATTTATTTTTTTTAAATTTGCCGGTAGCTAAAAATACTGCGCAATTTTAGAATCCCTGATTCCCCTACCCCTCTGATTTCACAGCGCTCGCACTACTTTTCCGAAGGTCACGGCGGTCACGTGCCTTAGCAACAAGATGGCCGCCGATAAGGGCGGTGCGGTCGGCACTATCAATGTTTACCCTTTGTTTAATGTCCTTTAGGCAGGGGAAATAAATCAATAAAATAAAACATAATTGTCTGGTTTATTTTTTTACTTCCCTTGAACTTTTCAGTTTAATCACGTCATTCATCTTTATTTTTAGCTTTAATAAAAAAGTTATCGATTAATTAATCGGTAATTTGTCAAAAGTTAACTATTAAATTTATATTAATCGATAACAACTTACCGATGTGTCCTAAGCTCTGAAATTCCTTCATCTGATCATTTTTACCACAAGAACGGCGCCAAATAAACTCAAATAAATAAGAATGAAATTGATCCTCTCCAGAACAGTTCTGGTGGGTAAGGATCTTTTAACGGCGCTTCACGTGCCTCCATTGTGTTGGTATGGGCGCCAGTCTCGGGATTTTTAAACTCAACACTATGATTAACCTCCAAATGGTGGAAACCCTCGTCCTCCAAGCAATTGTAGGATTTCCAACAATCAGATATAATGGTGGTGCCTGGCAGGACCATCTCTTTAATTATACCAAGGAGGACGTGCTTCCCTCTATTTTCTACCACCCTGAAAAAAGCACTCTCTCAATTCCACCAAAAACCTATTTCCCCTCTACTCTCTTGCCCCTATTATACTTACGTTTCCCAAATTTAGATTCATCAATCTCCACTTTTTTCCCCACCCCACCTATCCTCTCACTCGCCTTAAGACACTCTTCCACACAGACCTCGCAGCAAAAACTTACCCAGTCGGTCACCGTGTTATTTCTAACTTCAACCTCTTTTGCTATATTTTGTAATGGCATTTTCTGGATCCAATAATGAGTTAATAAAAGAATTTGCTTGAAAGTTTAACGGCTCAAACTAAACCAAGAGCCCTTCCTAACGCTACGAGAAACAAGGTGACCTTTGGCGCGACATCTCCACACAAATCCATCAGAAATATCCTCTCTAGCACTCAGTTTCATATCACCATTACAAGTCGGACATTCATAACGATCGGCAATAAAACCAGCTTTCATCAACCAATCAATCATGCATCTTTTGCCCTGTAAATCAAGACTTATCCATAATCCAGCAGTATAGGATTCCATTGTTCTCCGATTGTTTCCAGCGATGTATTCACAAGGAAGACCAGTGAAGAAAAGAGCGCGTCTTTTGTTTCGCGGGCTATTATTTAAAAATTATCCAATAGCAAAAAGGGTAAAAATAGAATTTTATTAAAATAATTAAAGTTAAATAAATTTTTTAAATTCCCCGGCTAATTATTGTTGTACGCTAATTATCATTGTGCGGATTAAATTTATTTAACTTTAATTTTTTTTTTTTAAATTCTATTTTTACCCTTTTGCTATTGGATAATTTTTAAATGACTCACCTTCATCCCTATTGAGATTTAAACTGCCTATTTGCAAACACTACTAATAATAAATAATAGTACAAAAGTGACTTGCCCGACGACTTGGATTTAAGTGAGAACGAGTTGCACAGTTCGTCCATCTCACTCTCTCGCCTAAAACCATCATGATCCAGTGGCAGGACAGAATCGAGATGGCTGGTGATGGAGAGGTGTGCAGTGGATGGCCATGATGTCCTGTTGTACCCTTAGTGTTCCACCTCGCTTTGCTAACAATCGCCTTCTTGACCGTTGACCATCTAGTGGTCCTCCGCTCCATCCATCAAATCCAGTCTTCAGGTGCAAAGGAGAGATACCTGGATCACCGATAAATTTATAAATATATTGGCCAATATTCTTCAATACGTCATGGACTGTAAAACCTATATAACTACAGGGCCGGCGAGGCTCCCACTAATGATGAAAATATCGGAGGTTCTGATTACAATACTACCACTACTACTTATATATATATATATATGTGTATAGAGGCAATTAGTGTTATTATTAGTATATAATATATTATACATAACTAAATGTATTGTCCTATACTAAGCCTATATCATTTATCCAATAGATGTACCACTGAGCTAGACGTACCACATAATCAATATGAAAAACAATAAGGCTGACCCTGTTTTCTTATTCAGGTCAGATATAATCAGTGGAATTAACTTGATAGACATGATATAATGATAAATAATAAATATTAGTGATGGGACGATACCAAAACTTTGAACGACTCCGACTCTCCCAAATCATCCTGATTCCCTATAGAATTCTGATTCCGAGCCGTTATGACATATATTGTACTGTGCCCAGATAGTACTAACATATTTAATGAATATAAAAGTTGAGAGTTGATTAGGAAAGTTTGCTAACTTGCTATTGAAGTAATAACCCCCTTTTCAGTTCATGTCGGACTCTAGGGCTAGTGAAGTAGCGTTCACAAGTTTATTTAGCCAACATTAACAAGCAAGGGATTGTGTGGCTAGCACAATGCCCCGGGCCTTGCCAATACTGAGGTTCAAACTCGTGAATTTGCAAAGGTTCTGCAGTCCAGGGCTCTACCACTTTGACCACTGCGGCTGGAAAAGTATACTATATACACATTATACTTAAGATTGAAATTAATTTGGGCAAATAAAAAAAAATTCTGATCCTGAAAAATAATTTAATAAAAAAAAATTCGAATCAGTAGTGTAAATTACCACCTTGCGAAAGCTATATCATACCAAACACTATTTCATAAAGCGTTCTCTGTATTTTTCAATATCATTTCATTGTTTCGTTTGCCTGGACGGATTATTTCGTAAATAAATGTGTGTTAACATTTTGCTCCTTGCGTCGTGCATGGTTTCAAAATCCTTAGGAAGAACGATGTTGATTATCGGGTTAAGATTAGTTTTCCTGTTCGATTTGGAAAACACAAGTGTTTGGTATTGCATCACCACTAACAAATAGGTCAGTAACTACGCAGTTATACTTTGCAATGATTTTTAATAGTAATGTTTGTTTCAAAGTGGTGTTCGCCACTAAGTAAGTTTAACGTTGGATTTTACTTCATACTGAACATTTTTATTCTGCAGAAAAATTTAGTTAAATAAGGTACTAGCTCTTGGCCTCTAGATTTATTTGAAAATAGTAGTGCTTGTTTTGAGGGCATCTTCGCGTAGAAGTATATTTGTGTTAATGTAGGTTATTTCTTCTTTGCAATCACTTTTTCATGTAGGAAAATTAAGCATAAGATCTAGGTCTAGTCTATATTTAGACTCCTAGCAGCCACTGAAACACAGCCAATTGAATCTTACACAGAAACAAATCACTGAGACACAGCCAATCAAATCTTACGCATAGGCACTCATTGAGACACACCCGATTGTGAATGAAACACAAGTAGTCATAGAGACCAAGCCCATTTGATTATGAAAATAAGTCTTCATTGACAAATCTTCCCAACCAAAATCCTTACCAGCATCATCACCACCAAAGTCCAATTTGTCTGCTGAACAACTTAAAGCACTCCATGACTATTCAAACTTTTTATATGATGAAATGTGTCGCAACTAATTTAATAATTATTTTTTGTCAACTGACAATGACAAGTACTGCAGAGACAACCTTAGCAAAGAGGAAGAAGAGAAATTTAACAATTTTAAACCTTAGCTGTGGGGCTAATAGAAACGTGCAGTCTAGAAGTAGAAGAACCGAAAAACTGCACAGTCAAAGCTAACATGACAGTAGATGACATTTTAAATCTGCGTGCTTTTGTTAGAAGGAATAAAAACAAGAAGAAAACAGCAAATACTCCAACCATGCTAAACTTGGTCAGTGGAGAAGAGTTTAGAGAAGCATTATAAAAAGAAAATAGCAGACAAGGAAGAAATAGAAAAAAATTAACTGAAAACAAAGATCGTGAGGAAAGAAAGCAAAAAAAAAAAGGATGCAAAAAAGTGGCAGCAAAAAGGAAAAAACAAGATGCAAGAGAGAAGAAGCGCACGTTTTTATGAAAATAGTAGAGTCCAAGAAAGTTAAGAAATATCCAGTAATAGATCTATCTGATAGCAGCAGTGAGGACTCACAGTTGATTCAAACAATGGAGTTTGACATGGCTGCAGATGATGATACTTTAGATATAGAAAAGAAGAGGATCTCTTGTTTGCAGCAATGTGTCTAGGGTGCAAAAAGCGGGAGGGACAGAGGTTTGGGTCCAATGTGATGGCATGCACACTGCATGAAAATTGGGCATCTTTGAAACAAAGAACTGTTTGCTGCCCTGACCAGTGACTGTAGACTATGTTATTTTATATTTTATGTTACCTATTTTTAAACATATTTCCTATTCATATAGTACCATATTTCAAAACTCATTAGAGGCTATAGATCTACCTATTGTATTATTTTGTATAATTAAAATCGTATACTCACACTGTCAGTTACTATGTTGCGCTGTGTTTCTGTGTGCCTTTTTTAATTTACATGTAATACTAATACAGATCTAAGTTATTCTGGCTCTAATTTCTTAATAAACGTTTATTACATTATTATTGACATCTCCAGTGTTATTTGTTGACCCCATTAACTAAAAATTGATTCTTTGGTGATTTCAGTAATGTGTCTGCTTGGAGGTCAAAGTGTCAGCTTTCAAGTAAATTAAGGAAAAAGTGTTCGGCAGGCGGTTGCTAACTGGGTCAGCTAAAATTGTTTTTACACTTTAACAAGAATGCAGTCACATTGTAGTAGCATTGTGGTCATACTACTTGTAGGTGGTTTAGTTTTTACCTCATGTCAAACGGTTTAGAAACTAAGTATGGAAAGACAAAAATGGTGCTATTTTTAGTGTATTGCGTTCGCAAGGGGGTAATTTACTCTAAAAAGTTATTTTACAAATTAATAAATGTTATGGAATACATCTAACATTTATCACATTTTTGTACAAATAATAAAATTAATTAAAAGCAAACTGAAAAGAGAACAGTATTTTCAGGGGTATGAGAATCACTGTGTGTTAAAGCTGTTTGGGTGAACACTAGATTCACAGGATGATTGTTTTGTAACGATGAACACGGGGGGGGGGGGGGGGGACAACAGAAGAGGAGAGAGAGAGAGAGACATCAGGTACACACAGATTGGTCAGCTGTAACCAAGACTGGTTGTTAAATTGGAGTGCATGTGCTGAGGATGAAATTGCGGTTGTACCTATAATACAAGAGGAAGAATGGAATTACATAAACTTGTATATTTGCAATCATATAATGACTCGCGAGTTTCATCCACGGAAATAAACATTGCTTTTTATGACATGGACTTGTGTCAGCGCATGTATGCAAGCCGACGGTGGAGAGTACGGCAAGAACCATAGGCAACGAAACCTGACAAGTATTAAAACTCTTGTCAAGGTACTTTTAATTTTCAGTACTGAAAAATAATTGAAAATATGCATTCATGAATATGCATTCATGCTTAAGATTAAAATTTGCTAGAAAACGGTCAGCATCGGAGGAAGGATTATAACTAACTTACGCTTCGCCAATGACATAGACGGCCTAGCTTGCAGCGAGGACAAACTAAAAGAATTCCTTGCAAAGCTAGAGAAGACATCAAAGGCCTATGGCATGGAAATCAATGCAGAGAAGACCAACACATAGCAAATAAGAATTTCACAAGTGAAATACGGATAAACGGGCAAAAACTCGAGGAGGTTCCTACCTTTATATATCTAGGGGCTATAATATCTGATGAAGGCTCAAAGCCAGAAATTCTTGCCAGAATCGCCCAAACAACTGCAGCATTAAGCAAACTGAAAAACATCTGGCAAAACAAGAAGCTCTCCCTGAGATCAAAGATGCGACTAATGGGCTCTCTGGCGATGTCAGTCTTCCTTTATGGTTGTGAGGCTTGGACGCTCATCGCTGACCTCCAAAAAAGAATTAATGCGCTCGAGATGAGATGTTTTCGAAAGGTATTAAACATCTCCTACACGGCGCACATCACGAACGAAGCGGTCCATGACAAAATAAGTACTGTCATTGGCCCTTACGAGGACCTTCTCACCTCAATTAAAAAGAGGAAATTACGGTGGTACGGACATGTGACAAGATCTGGAGGTCTCTCAAAGACGATATTGCAAGGCACAGTCCAGGGAAGATGGAAAAGAGGCAGACCAAGGAAGAGTTGGGAGGACAATATCAAAGAGTGGACCGGCCTTTCATTTAGCGATTCCCAGAAGGCAGCTCAGAACCGTGACACATGGCATGAGATAGTGCGCAGCTCAAAATGGTGCCCCAACGACCCAGCGTCGGGTTAAGGACAGTTCAAAGATTAAAATTAATTTGGGCAAATAATAAAAAAATGAGTCTGAAAAAGAATAAACAAAACAAAAATTAGAATCAGTAAAAAGTTATTCTACAAATTAATAAATGGTATGGAATACATCTAACATTTATCACATTTTTTACAAAAATAAAAATAAATTGAAAGCAAACTGAAAAGAAACACAAAAAAACAGTATTAAAACTCATTTCAAGCATGCATTATTAGAATAACAACCTGAAACAAAATTTTTGGTAAAAAATTAATATACAATGTTAGTCTTAGCTTACAACACCTGAAATTAAAAATGATATGAATTTCACAACAAAAAACAGTGTCATGCATAACATCTAGATAAAATTCAAATCTCCAAGTAAGGCATCTGTAATTAAAGAGGTAAGAGAAATATCAAGAGTGTCATCAGCACTATAGACAACTAGGCCTGTCAACGGGGACCCGGGACCCGGGTACCCGCTGCCGTGTGATTACCCGGGTAGAAAAAATCCACCCGGATACCCGTTGCCGTGTGATTACCCAGGTAGAAAAAATCCACCCGGGTACCCGTGAAAATATAACTTTAATGTCTTTATTTACGGAGGCTGCCATTCGACATTTTTTATGTTTACATTGTGGCTCGCGCAACATTATATCAAATAAAAATGTCTGTTTGAATTATGTGTTGTTAAATACATTTAAGGAGAAATAACTGTCAACGGGAAATAAAATACGGTCCCAACAAACTACAATGTATTTAAAATTTGTATACATCTTTTTTCTCTCAACAATAATGCGTACAAGGTTGTCTTGTCTGTGTTTACAGTCAATAAATTAAATAGTTACTAACAGTGTAAGATTGGTAAGACGTCGGCCGTGGGGAGGGACTTCATAGAGATGAAAGACGCCGTGTTTGTTTTGTTCATAAAGACCCCTTCTTTGACACTAACTATGATTTGAAATATGCCGACATTTGGTTAATTATTTTCCTTGATCTACCCCTCCCTCCCCTCCTATAACTGCACCCTCTCCATTCGCTTGTGTTTATTGTGTTCGTTAACACGAGCTGACCTATAAAGTCTGATGTTAATAAGGTGTACAAGATTGTCGACTTTTAAAGTTGATAAATTAAAAAGTTACTATCATTGTCAGATGGATAAGTCGTCGGCCTTGCGGAAGGATTGCATAGAGATGAAAGAAGCCGAGTTGGGTTTTGTTAATAAAAACATTAATGCTTTGACACTGTTTGCTTAGAAATACACAGACATGGGTTTCCGATTGTTGATGTTTTTATCTATCCCCTCTCCTCCCTCCATTTGATTGTGTTATGTGTGTTGGTTACCAAGTTGTGCCTTGCCCAAAAAAACTAATTTTAATAATACACCAAAATTTGTCAGTTTTGAGTTCTATAAATTAGTTAATTAGTTACTAACAGTGTAAGATGGGTAAGGGGACATCCATAAATAACATTTTGCACCTAGGGGAGGAGGGGTAACAAATTTGTGACGAGGAGAGGTGTTTTAGAAATGTGACGTCAAATCAAAACTTTAAATAGAAGTTCTACTTAAATATTTGATTGCTTACAATTTATTTAATAAATGACATGTTACATGGATTTACGCGTGTATCGATTTTAGAGTTATCTTCACATTAAATACAAACTTAAGTGACAATAAAGTTATTTGACTCATAGAATCTACTTATTTTCAAAAAGGAAGTAAGGCTTTTATGGAGGCCGGTGCACACATCTTTGTGACGTCATATTGAAATTGGGGGGGGGGGGTCTAAGTTTTTGTGACTAAGAAGAGAGGGGAATCGGCCAAAATCGCGTGACGTCATTAATGGATGTCAGCCGTGTTGCTACTGTGCTAAACAAAGTGCATGGATGGTGTCTACGTAGCATTGTATAGCGGTTAGGACTGGAATATTTATGTGCTGTTTCGAAAGGGTAACCCGGGTACCAGTTCGAAATTTGGACGGGTACCCGGGCAGCATTTCTCAACAAAATTGACAGCCCTATAAACAACACTACTACTAATTTTTTGTAAGTAAATTAACTAACTCCCCCTCAAATACCTTATCTTCTCCATCTACATGCCAAACATGCCCGATAGGTAAGGAACCCCACCCCTAATTGTATTTAGGAGGAACAGAAACCTACGTGATCTTCTGGTTCGCACTCGCCTCCCCACATCACCCAACCATTTGGGTACTTTACCATGCAGCCAACTTCGGTGTAAGACATGTCCTTTTGTTGTGCAAGCCGAACAGATAAACTTCCCTAAGGGGCTATTTATGATTAAGGATGGTTTCACTTGCGCTAGCCGCAACATTGTCTACACCATTGTGTGTAAGCGCTGTCCTTTGAAATACATAGGAGAGACGGGACGATCTTTGTCGTGCTGAATGTCTGAACATATTAGGGCGATTACACAAGATAAACAGTGTCCCGTCTCCCGTCACTTCAACGGACGCCATCATATGGGTGTCAAGGACCTGGCAGTCACTGCTATTGTCTCGTGCACAAACACACCCACGCGGGTCCAGATTGAAAACAGGTTAATAGAAAATCACGGTACACTCGCCCTACATGGGATGAATGTTATCTTTTCTCTGACAACCTAGACGTTTGCCCCGCCCACTATCTGCTTTCCTATATAAATTCGCTCTGTCAATGACAGTTTCACTTTCCTGGATACTTTGGATTTCACCGCAGCTAAGTTTCTTCATTTTATTATTTATTTTTGTTTTATTTGTGTATTGTTTGTTCGTTGAAAAAGGCTCTTTGCCGAAACGTTCGCTGTTTTGTTGCGTCCAGTCAGGCTAACCCTTACCTTGTTTACGTCTTTTCCATTTAATTATCCCATAGGTAAGGGCAGGCTTTCTACATTATGCTGTAATACGGTAATAAAATTTTCTTAAGTACCTGGGAGAAGACATGTAAAGACATCATCATCTAACCCTTAACCAGAATCAAGACATACTCTAACAGTTCTTTCTAATCTATCTCGACCAGACCTATCCCTTGTCTGTGCTTTACCTGTTTGTCTTAAAATAGCTAACTCTTTCATTAATTAATTCCTACCCTTTAACCCTTTACTGGGCAGAATTTTTTCCATTATCATCCTCCAAAAGGGCAAGACTTTTTTTTCAATTTTAGAGATATTTAGGGGTACGATAGTAAAAACTCTATATCTTGGGTTTAAGTTGCAAATATTTAAATGAAATAAAATGAAAAGTAAACAAAAATGAATTTTCTTATTTACCTTTTTATTCTCATGTCTTAATTTTTTTTATTAATCCATGTCTTCCCAAAAAAAAGTTCCAATTACATTTTTAAGAAGTTCAAATAAGCACTATTGACACTATTTACAAGCACAAATAACCAGTCAGACTGAAAGATCGGATGTTTGCTTGATTCTAACACTGATGTCACTATCAAACTCTTCATCCAGCTCCAAATACATTTTTCTCAACTCAATTTCTGTTAAATTTAAGCCTATAAATCCTCCTTCATGAATCCTAACCATCCACTTTGAACACTCACTAAAAAAAAATTTTTAAAAACGAACACATCAAAGAGAACGTGTGGAAATGTAGTTGAATCTATCCACAAGCGAATAATCAGGAAATCAAGTAATGGAAATCTAGTGATTTTTTTTCAAAAATCGAGATTGCAACTGATGGTATTACCGGCTGTTTTGCCCGTTTAGGGGATAAGATGTTTTTGGCCGCTACACCCAGTAAAGGATTAAAACTTTAACATGCCCAAGAGCAAAGCTAATAACAGTTTTCCCTACCAACCAGTCCATTGTCCTGTTAGCCTGGCACCTGACCTTTGCATCAACAAAGGCCATGGATGCGTTGGGAGCTCGTTTGAAGTGAGCATCTACCATTCCCAACACACGCTCACAGTTGATGTTGTGGACTGGAGCAGGTGCCGCACCTGCCATCAGATCTGGTTGGGTAGGGGTCTCAAACACGCGGCCAGCGGGCCAATTGGGATATTTTGTGGCCCCCAAGAGATATCCAAGTTCAGTGCAAGTGCGGCCCGACGTGGAGATAACAAAATAATTTTTTGTTAATTAAAATAAGATATTTTAAAACTGTAATTGGAAGTTTTATCTTTTGCCTTCCAGGACCCATTTTTCTAGACAATAAAGTCTCCATTCAAATGGAGTCACCATGCATCGCCTCTATCGGTAGACCCTTACAGTTAGTCATCGAGCTTCGCAGATTTTTTATTGTTTCGTTTGCTGAACCGATCCAACTTTGTAAGTAACTATTTTATATTATCTTTAACTCTCACATAGAAGAGCTAAAAAAAAGAGTGAAATATGAAAAGTAAATATAAAATCCTTTCAATTATTAGTGGGCACATAAACAAAAAAATAGTAAGCGATCATAATAATTCTCTGCACGAATTAAAGTTTGCAAATATTGGTATTTCTAAGGCTTTACATATTGAAAAAAAATTATTCTTTAACTGCTTTTATTTGATGTTAAAATATTTTAAGACTATTTTGTCATTTTTTAGAAGGTTTTAAGACAAAAAAAAAAAAATGTTTTAGATTTCTTCCAAAAATGACTGTCAAATTTGATATCTTTGTCGAAAATGGAGTGTCAATTTACTAAAATATAATTTTTTATTAAAATAATTTTTATTAGGTAAAATAGAAATAAAAATACCGGTGCCAATATTTTTTTATTTTCTCCTAGCCTATAGGCCTAAGTCGTGATTTTCTCAAAGCATACGACTAAGAGAAAGATTGAAGACAAGCATAGAATATTTCAGGAAAAGTGGATATTTGTTTATTGAGCACATGGGTACCCCAAAGTTGTAGTGCATAAAGAATACAATATAAGAAGGCATGCAAAGATAGTGATTCAGCTGTCGAAGCCAGCTATGTAGTGAGTGAGATGATTGTTAAGGCGGGGAAGCCATTCACAGATGGCGAGTTTATCAAAAGGTGTATGCTACAGGCTGCAAGTATTGTCTGTCCAGAAAAGAAGGGTCAGTATAGCAACATCAGTATTTCAGCCAACACAGTGGCAGAGCGCACAATTGAGCTGTCAAGAAACATATACAATCAACTGCAAGAGAAGGCCAAACATTTCAAGGCATACTCAGTCGCTCTTGATGAGAGCACAGACATCACTGACACTGCACAACTGGCAATCTGTATCCGTGGTATTGATGAAAATAGTGATAGAGGAGTTGCTCACAGTAATACCTATGCATGATCAGACCACTGCTCAAGACATATTTTGGCAGCTGTGTAATGCCATTGTTGATGCCAGTTTATCATGGCAGAAGTTTGCTGGAATAACAACCGACGGAGCACCTTCAATGGCAGGGAGGAAAAATGGACTGGTTGCACTCGTTCAAAAAAAAATTGGAAGAGGAGGATGTGGAAGAGGCTATCGCTCTGCAATGTATTATCCATCAGTATGTCCTGTGTAGCAAATGCCTCAAGTTTGACAAGGTGATGTCTGTCATCAACCGCATAAGATCCAGGGGCTTTAAGCACAGGCAATTTCGGGCTTTTTTTGGAGGAAATAGAGTCTGCATATAAAGATGTGCTCTACTTTACTGAGGTGTGCTGGCTCAGCAGGGGAACCTGCTTGAAGTGGTTTTTTGAGTTGAGAACAGAAGTGAAAGCTTTCATGGAGAACGATGGGATAGCTGTTCCGGAGCTAAGTGATCCCAAATGGCTCATGGACTTAGTTTTTCCTGTTGCCCTCACACAGGAGCTGAGTGTACTGAACAAGAAGTTACAAAGATAGTAGCAGCTCATCAGTGCAGCCTATGAAAATGTGAGAGCATTTTCCACAAAACTTATTTTATGAAAAGCCCAGCTCTCTCAGAAAAACCTCTGCCACTTCCAAGCATGCAAGGCACTCGTGGATTGGGACATGTCATTCAATGGTGAGGAATATAGAGATGCCATTGAAAAGCTACAGGAGGAATTTGATAATCGATTTGCAGACTTTAGAAATCACAAAGCCTCTTTTAAAATGTTTGCTGACCCCTTCTCTTTTGATGTCCAAGATGCCCCTCCTGTTTTGCAAATGGAACTCATAGACTTGCAGTGCAACTCTCATCTGAAAGCTAAGTTTAGGGAGTTGAATGGAAAAGCAGACAAGCTTGGACAATTTTTGAGAGAATTGTCCCTGAACTTTCCAGAATGTTCAGCCGGTTTATGTGCCTTTTTGGGAGCACATACATGTGTGAAAAGCTGTTCTCCACCATGAACTTCAATAAATCCAAGAGATGATCATCTTCAAGCTATACTTAGAGTCTCGACTGCTTCCTCCCTCAAGCCAAATGTGCTTCAGCTGTGTAAGGGGAAACGCAGCCAAGTCTCTTCCAGCAAGGAGCAGTAGGCTCAGCGTAGTCAGCACTCTTGCTGACAGTTAAGATAATGTTTCAAACTTAAATAAATAATAATTAATTAATTAATAATAATAAATAAAGATGGAGGAGACTTAACAGTTGTATTTTTATATTAATATTTTTTTGTATTAACTTGTTGCGGCTCAGCACCATCCAGAATCTGACTCATGGCCCCCGGCAAATTGAATTTGAGACCCCTGTGGTTGGGGACAGCTAACTCTCCATCTAAGTAATCCCTAACTGCCTAAGAAGAATATTTTAAAAAACATTTACTGTATATACTCGAGTATAAGCCGACCCGAGTATAAGCCGAGACCCCTAATTTTACCACAAAAAACTGGGAAAAAGTATTGACTCGAGTATAAGCCTAGGGTGGGAAATGAAAAATGCAGCAGCTACTGGCAAATTTAAAAAATAATAGATACCAATAAAATTACATTAAAACACGTAATATTTATTTCAAAGAGAAACAGTAAATAAGCTCTATAAGTGGAAAAGAGGGTCAACAAAAACAATATGGTATCAACAATAACTTTAAAAGTACAAAAACCTTAGCTCAAGCAGCGAACACAGTAAAAACATAAGAGCGGCGGCATTTTCTGGGGTCATTTTTTTTTTCACTCGAGTATAAGCGGAGGGGGTGCTTTTTCAGCACCAAAAATATGCTGAAAAAAATCGGCTTATATTCGAGTATATACGGTAGCAAGAAGTGTAACAATAACAAACGGTCACTTTCCTCGGTTTGTATGTTCCCGAGCTGGAGGAGAACCTCATCCTGTAATAGTGGGATCAGGAACACATCATGGTCCATGGTGAGAACAAGTGACAGGGTCATTTGTTCCTGAGCTGGAGGAGAACCTCATCTTGTACTAGTGGGCTCAGGAACACATCATGGTCCATGGTGAGGACAAGTGACAGGTTCATTTGTTCCTGAGCTGGAGGAGAACCTCATCTTGTACTAGTGGGCTCAGGAACACATCATGGTCCATGGTGAGGACAAGTGATGGGGTCATTTCGATGTCTCTTAACGTGGACATAAACGTTTTAATAAGGGGGGCCTGTAACAAGAAAAAAAAAAAAGAAGAAAATATTAGTGGATTATTTAAATAGAAAAAAAAAAATTCTGGTGATGGCTATTAATATTTTAAAATAAACAACACATACCATTTCAAGGTGCTTTAACTCATTAGCTCCTGATGAGACTAAATGCATCCTTATAGGGGACCGTACGGATGCGTCCAAATGCGACTGTTCACCTAGCGACGCACTCTCGCATTTTTCATTAAAAATATCATCAGAATCTCGCTTTCCTCGAGACTTCAGGCTTTTGTGTGATTCTAGGAGATTTCAATAAAAATTACAGGATGTTTTTATCTTATTTCCCTTTCGATCCATGAGTGAATTAGTTTGACGCGTCTCCATCGAGTGTGTATTCATCCGAGGTGTCGAAAATCGCGATATCGGTCTTTAATCGTCATTATTTTGCGGTGAACATTATATTATTATTTAACTTAATTCATTCCTAAATCATTATATTTTTTAAGATAAAAGAATATTTTTAGAAAAGAAAAGCATTTTCCTCATGAAATTAAACACTTAACGAAGTTGCTTCCCTTTTGTCCGGAATATGGAATAGATACTGAAGTAGCCCTTCAGGAGCTGTTGAGTTAAGCCACCAGAAATCGGGTAGATTTTGGTTATCCAGGGGCTAGTCAAGAGCTTTCCAAAGAGACCTAGAAAAAGTTTAATAAAAATTAGAATACATTCAAATTATGGACCTTGTAAAATTCTAACAGTAAAAGATGTTTTAAAAAAAACTTAACCTAAAGCTCTCAACTGCAGAAAAATGTTGGGGTTGTCAAGATCCTTCTCAGGGGTGCCACTGACTGACAGCTGTGAACCCTGAAATCCCTTTTTAAAAAATGTTTGAACCCTGAAACCTATGTAACGCCACATGTATAGCCTACAACCAGAAAGTAGAAATCCAGCACAGCACACACTAAGCAAGCGACCAAGAGGTGACTGAGAGGTCGCAACACGCCTAACGGTTCTATTTATAACAAGGCCGCTCCTTGCTGAATTGAATTCACGCGCAAGACTACACGGTGACACTTTTTTTTCCCTTTTTTTTAAACCCCAGAGCTAGATTTGAAACAAAATCTTGTGAATCTGGAAATTCCGGGAAAATTGAAAAAAAAACTCGCAAATCCGGAAAGCGAGTAAATACTAAGTCGCGAATCCGTAAAATAAAGTAAAAAAATTTCACAAATCAGGAATTCCGGGATAACCCGGAACGGTGGCACCCCTGATCCTTCTTAATGACCGATGCCAACCCCACAGCAGTTGAGTATCCAGTCAAGTACTGGGACAAGAGGTCCTTCAGGTGGACAATAGTCCAAGCTAGATGAAACAGATGTGGAGTCTGTTCCCCACATAGTGTACTATGACACCTAGGTGTAGCTGAGATCTCTCCAGGGAGGCTTTGTATTTGACATTTGAAGCTTTGCACATGAAAAAACATAACATATAGTAATAATTTGAAAAATGATGACATAGTAATAATTAGAAAAAACATAATATATATATATAATAATTTTAAAAAACACAGCACATATTAATAATTTGAAATTTTAATATACTTAAAAAAACAAGCTTTTGACTATAAATCCTTTATGTACAAGACATAACTAGATTCTTTAAGGATGTTCATTATCATATGCAGGGCAAAACAATCAGCAAATACAAAATTCTAGTTAAGTCTTGTAAAAACATGTTTAAGATAATGTGCACCGATAGTGAATATATTTTTAAAAAGTAATTGCAATGTAATGCGCACCTTATTGCGCGACATGAAAGGTTGTTGAACATAATACGCACCACAACACTATCTAAAAAATTAACATGAAAAAAATTGGTTAAAAATCGATTTAAAGTTTTTTTGGCAAGCAAGCACCACGGGCTTAGACACCACAAGTTAATATAAAGGATTTAAAAACATAGCATATAGTAATGAGACAAAACATAGCATATCTTAATAATTTGAAAAAAACATGGCAAATAGTAATAATTAGAAAAAACATGGCAAATCGGCATATACTAATAATTTGAACAGAACATACAGAAAAATAATTACCTCAATTTTGACACAGCATAAACTAAGTCCTAAGGCTAAGTTTGCTGCTCCCTCGCTTCCAAAAACAATACCCTTAATCTCCCACTCAACATCTAAAGCTTTCAGCTCCTTCCTGGCCTGAGTAGCCAGGCCGTCCAGTGGGTGCAAGTGGCACTTCAGCTGTACAAGCTTCTTCCCTAGCTTCTCCTCCAGCTGCTGGGACACGCACTTGTTCACCCTGGCTTGATCGCTTAGAGTTGCCTGGAGGGAGAGATTAACTCTTAAAGTCGCAAAGCGTTGTACTGCTTCTCTTCCCGCTATCCGTAAGTGTCGTAATGCGTCCCTAGATACCACTCTCGTTAGAAATGAGATCTCGGAAAGTAAAAACTCTTCAATGCTTGAAAAAATGATGTATGCGACTTCCGGCGATGGCGGCCATTGCCCGCGTTAGTGTCATCGCTCGATTCGCAATGTTTTTTTGTAGTTTTAACAGGTTTTTTTCAAAGATACAATTTTGCTTTTCTTTATTACTAAAATAATAGTACTAAACTATAGGTAAATATTGTTTTAAACTCAGTACGGTCTCTTTGGATGTGTAAAATAACCATTCTTAGCCTAAAAAATTAAGTCAGTATGACAATAATATTATAAATGGATTTTACGCAAATTTTTTAATTTCATAACCAGTTGATCGTAATATGGGAAATCCTTACGGCACTGAGGCGAAAGTTTATTGAAAATCCTTATGCGACTTCAAGAGTTAAAGGTATACAGCACAATATGTTGTTGAATTTTATTAAAGGAGGAGTAAACAGAGGCTTCATCTTGAAGCGCATTCATGACATGCTCCATGTAGTCCTCTGTCTTACCGCCTGCTCCGTCTGGAGAGAGAGGCTCTGACCATCAGCTGTGATGTTGCAGGCATTAATGTGCTGGCCGTCAAGTGGTGTAGAGTCTCAGTACAAAGTGACTTAAACAATACCTCACCAACTTGAAGGTCAGAGAGGACTCCCAGCTCAAAGACAATGGATGCAGCTGTAGATGGGCATGGGACATCTGACAAGGCAAGTCCTGTCAGCTCGCGGACTGTGAAGGCAATCAAAAGCTCCAGCTTTTTCCACAGGCACCTGGTTGGAAACGGCATTGTAATTACATTTTCGCATGCGGGTATCATATCGTAGGTACTTTGGTAAAAGAAATTTTTTTTTTTTTTAAATTAACCAATAGCATAGTTAAATAGAGCCTATTTTTAACATAATTTTAACACCAAAATTATATTTTTAGCATTTGTAGTTTTGAAGATATGAATTTTTAAAGTGCGGTATATTTTGTCCCAGTCCCCAATGTATTTTTCCTCCACATTTCGTGACCCTGTTTTGGGTCTTTTTTGGCTGCACAAATAAACTTGTAAAAAATTCATGGAAAAATCTAAAACTATTATGGGAGCTATATTACCATTATATTTGATGTAAGAAGTAATAAAAATGGATATTTTATCATTAAAAGTAATTTATATCATTATTTTTGTTGAAAAATTTAGTAATTAATAATTTTTTTTTTTTTTTAAATAATTTATTAGAATTAATTAAATGAATGTTACACTTTCTATTAAGTATTCTCTTTCAAATGTATAATAAAGAAAATGTTCCTGTAGATTAAAACTTATACTTACATTACATGGGACCAAGGGAAAATATTTTAAAATTTCATTTTTATTTTTCATGCCACACCTATAAAAAAATTGTTAATTTTTTAAATACATTACAAATTAAATTGGGAAGGTGCTAGCAATGTTAACCATATGTTTTGTCATTTTGATAAGACATGCTTATTATACACACGTTAGTAGTCATGCTGGTGAAATGTCAATTAACTAATAGTTTAATATGAGACTAATAACAAATATGTACATAACACTTACATTCTTTAAACAAAATGTAAATAAATAATAATTTCTTTTCTTATTAACCATGAATAATATTTAGGCTAAATTTATAACCTTCTTCATTAAATGTTCAAATAGGGCCTACATTTTTTTTTAAAGAAATAGAGTAGACAGATAAATAAGTACTTTATCAGTCAAGTTTTGTCTTGAATTTCAAAATATCTCATGTAAGCATGCATGGAATTTCAAACAACAATGAATCAAAGGTAAAAAAAATCATTAGTTATAAAATTATTAGTTCATTTCTTGAATTTGTGTTAATTTAAAACAATGCAAAACAGATTGTTAAATATTTTCCTACCATTCCCAGCTATTGTTTTGTCTTACCAAGGCCACATCATACCAGTCTCTTGAATTTTTTTAAAAAACATGTCTTCATATTTTTTTTAATTTAATAAATTTACTCATGAGCAATTTAATAGACTAAATGAGTCATTTAAATATTTTCTTACATATATATATAAGTAAAGGATCTGATATCATTTAAAATTATCAAAACTGGATTTTTTTCTTTCACATAAATTCATCAAAATAAAATATAGGGGTTTTCCAACCCCTATATTTAATTTTGATGATTCAATTGATAATTTAAGTAAATTAAACAACTTTTTTATTTAGCTTAGTCCAGAAATTCTAGGTCCCCTAAAACAAAATCAGTTATGAAATGTGCAAGGGGCATTTCAAAATCAGAGCTACTGGTTTCACTTTCATCAAGCTTCCAGTAGCTTACTTTAATATGTTTTTCTAAAATTCCTAACTTTTTCTTATCCCAAACTTTAAGTATCCTCCCATGATAGGGAGTATCCTTAAAGCTGTCCTCCCAGATGTGATCAAACAACTGACCACCTAACTTTTTAGTGATTTCTACTGCAGGTAGGTTGATAAATATTTCAATGTACTGCATCTTATCTGCAGAAACACTTGAAAAAACAGAATCATGTGTTAACTTTTTATCAATGGCAATTTTTATCTGCTTACCGATTGATTTGCGATGACTCTTGTCACGCTGAGAAGCTGCAACGTTAAGACGATGAGCAATCTCTTTTTCTGTTAGCAACCTCCTGCGTTCAGAATTTTTCCTTGCAATATACCCCTCCTTGATGGCAAATTTAATTAGTGGATTTCTCTCTACCTCCTGTTTCTCGAGAAGCCAAGAAACAGTCCCAGTCATGCGTCCTTTGATTTTCCCATTGAAAAAGAACAAAGTTGCATTGGGTGCACGTCTCCACAATCAGTCAAGCATGCCAAGTGCACGCTCAGATGCCATGTTGTGAATAGGTGCAGACGTAGATTGACTAAGCATTTCTGATGTAGGGTCAGAAAGATCACCAGTAGTATATCGAGCAAGCTGCCTCTGATACACACTAAAAATACCCTGAAGAATTTTGCTAAGAATGTTACTGATCTCCTCCTGTTCCGTCCTATCAAAATTCAAAAGGGCTTTAAGTACTATATCATTATCAGCTTGCAATGGCTCTCCAAAAATATTTTTTGGCATATTAAGCATGTCATCAGGCTGTTTAGACAGTCTTTCTAAAGCTTCATGGCAGGTTTGAATCACTGGTACAAGATCAAGATGAACTCCATCAGAGTAAAACTTGGTCATCCATGGACCAGTGATGACTTTCCCAACCAATCCAAGAGCCCTCAACTGCCTCACAACTCTACAATCATCTAGATCACATTTTGTTGCACTCCTAAGAGATTAAAGCACTGAACAAGACTTGTCCAGATATGTTCGGAGTGCCTCAAGATGCAATACTATGATACCTGCAGAATAGAACAGAACATGTATGCGGTTACCCACATAACGCACAAAATTGCCTATGCAAATACCATGCTCTTTCATGAAAGACTTAAATCCACTAGGGTCACCAGTACCCTCTTTGAACCTAAGTTTGGAAATGGACATGATGCATTTAACAGCACGCCCATTCCCATGACAGATTTGAGAGGATGAAATTCCTTGCTCTTCATCTATCACTAAGAGAGCATTTCTTGCAGCGTTAGCAAAACCATCAAGGGGGTGCACATTGCAATTCAATTCCAGTATATTGCTGTCAAACAGCTGTTCCAATTGTTGAACAACACTATGGTTGACAGGAGCCCTATCAGTAAGTGTGTTTCTAATTTTCCTAATGAGTCCCTGACAAGCTAAAGCTTTCTGGGCTTCGGGTATCTCAGTGTATTTGGCATAGAGGTCAGTGATATCCCTCAATGCCTCCCAAATGTGATCACTGTAGTCTACCGCCCCACTACCCGCTAACTGTCTAATGTGAGTTGTGTTGTTGGTGAAGTGGAGATGTGAATTTCGATTATGTGATGGCTAGACCTGTCAACGGGTCCCGGGTACCCGTTGCCATCAGATTACCCGGGTAGAAAAATTCCGCCCGGGTACCCGTGAAAATTTAACTTCAATGTTTATATTAACGGAGGCAAAACTTCGGCTCCCAATTTTTTTTTTTTTTTTGTTTTGGCAAAATAATTTTTCAACTGAAAATGTTTTTTTTTTAAATTAAATGCAGTAAATTACATTTGATGAGAAATATCTGTCAACGGGAAATGTATTTGATAGTCTACATCTTTTTCTCTCAACGTGAAACAGAAATCGCAAACACGAAAAGGTTTTGGCGCTTTAAAAGAATCATATTGATCTAGATAAGGAAAACAAAAGTCCACGGCTAAAAATAATGATGTTAGAGATAAAGCGGCTGTTTCTTAGTAAAAAAAAAAAACCTTTTGTGACAGTAACTTCGCTTTGAAATACGCCGATTGATACTAACTATGTTGTTTATCTACCCCCTCTCCTGCCTTCATTCATATAACCCACACCCCTTGCATTCGCTTGTGCTTCTTGTGTGAATTAACACATGTTGACCTAGAAAAACTGATGTACAAGGTTGTATTTAAAGTTAATAAATTAATCGGTTACTAACAATTTCAAATGGGTAAGACGTCGGCCTTGGGGCGGGACTGCATAGAGATGAATGAGGCCGTGTTTGGTATTATAAAAAATATCCCTGCTGTAACATTTACTTTGAAATACGCCGACATAGGATTTCCGATTGTAGACGTTCTTTATCTCCCCCCTCCTCCTCCTCCCCCCCCCCTCATTCGATTGTGTTTTGCGTGTTCGTTCCCGCAAGTGACTCATTTTTTTTCAAAAAATAATACACCACAATTTGTACTTTTTTTAAAGTCAATAAATTAGTTACTAACTGTCTAATAAAATAAAATGACGTTTAGCACCTACGGAGGAGGCGAACATACATTTGTGACGAAGGGTGTGTGTGTTTTAGAAATGTGACATCAAAACGTGCAACTACTTAAAAAGTTGAATGCTTACAATTTATTTATTGACGAATTTCATGGATTTACACGTGTATCCATTTAATAGAGTTCAACTTCACATTAAATACAAACTTAAGTGACAATAAAGTTATTTCACAAATGCTCACTTTCAAAAAGGAGGTGCGGGTTTTATGAGGGGCGGGGAGGGGGGGCGGCGACGGCTGCAAATCTTTGTTCTAAGAGTTCTAATTTTGTGTNAAGGGGGTATAAATCGGCCAAAATCACGTGACGTCACTTTTAGCCATCGGCCGTGTGGTTATTGTGAAATAAGGGGCATGGAAGGTGGCTAGGTTGCATAGTATAGCTGTAAGACGGGGAAAATTATGCGATGTTTTGAACGGGTAACCCGGGTACCCGTTCGAAATTTGGACGGGTACCCGGGCAGCATTTTTCAACAAAATTGACAGCCCTAGTGATGGCCATCAATGCCAGTAGCATCCCATGACAATGTAGCATTACCCAGTTGTAAGTTGGCCAAAATCCCCAACTCACAAGACATCTGGGCCACTGTTGTCGGACTAGGTGCTGACATCAGTGTTTGTCCAGTCATTTGCTGAATAGAGAATTGAAGTAATTCTCCAACAGCATGAACTGGTACATTGCACAATAGTGATTTATACATCACCATTCTGGTGGCCATATCATATGTCTTACCATCTTTTGTTTGTATGATGTTTGCTTTGTCTGTGTTCTCTTCTAATAGTGAGCAAGTTAAGTTATCTATGATTTGGTTAAGTTGATTTATTTCTTTTTGTTGTCTGTTGATGTGAGCTGCCTGAGAGTCAATAATTGATTTATTCTTCTGTGTTAAAGATTTAAAATATTTTTTGGATCTATTGAGACATTTAATTTTTAGTTTAAGTGAACCTTCCCTTTTCCTTAATTTTTCAACAGTACTTGCTAAGTTTGAATTTTTTATAGACATATTTCTATTTCTTTATTGTTTAATTTGTAGGTTAGCACTAAGTCTTCTTAGTTTTTTATTAACTTTTTTAACTTTATATTGCCTTTTAAAGTTTTCATTTTGGCGTTTAAGTTTTTTATTTTCCACTGTTAGTGGCTCATTCACATTTCTTTTCAATGAGCAACTATGGCAATCACTTCGTAAACTTAAAAGGTCACTGGGTGATGGACCTGGGTCACTGGTGGATGGACCCTGGTCACTGGTGGATGGACCCTGGTCACTGGTAGATGGAATGTATCCACCACCTGATGACTCTTTTAAGCTAATGTTTGGAACTTGAAAAAACATTCCTGATAACAGATTCACTATTTCATTCCAATGTTGTGATATTGATTTAATAAATTTGTTGTACTTGCGATACAAGTGCATTATTTTTAATTTTAATATATCCTTATTTTGATGGAACTCTATAAAATTTGGATCTTGTATGATTTGCATTTCTTCAAGAAGAGACTTAGCAGTGTTGTTAAAAAAATTTTTGTTTTCAATAAGCCTGTAAATGATGTAGCCATTGGTAAAAACAAAGTCATTGCCAAGATTTGTATAAGTGCTTAAAAGCTCATTTAGATGATTAATAGTCTTTGTTGCTTCTGCCATTCTGCAATTTCATTAGTTTCAAAAGACAAAATATACATTAATAATGCCATTATAATTTTAAAGAACTATAGCAACAACATAAACAAAAATTAAATGAGTTAAGGCAATTCAAAGATTTAATAATAAGGAGCTATGGAGTTACTGTCAGTGGACAGTGTATTTGCAGAAGTTGTTTATTGGGTGTTAGCCTTTATCAGTATTAGTGATAGTGCACACAGTGAGTGGTGAGAAGTTGTCTAAGTAAGCGGTAGTCAGTAGTCAGTTCAACATCAGCTCAACTTCAACATTTTTCATATCTAAATTTATTTTATAGTATAGTCTAAGCCCAGGCTGTAGACTGTAGGCTTAACTATAGACAAGTTGGTATGGGTCAATCAAGTATAATTTTAACCAGCATGAGCTACTATGTGATGCAAACGTTGTTTACTTATTATATTATATATATTATATAGCATTAATAGTTTATTGTCTTTGTTGCTAATGGCAACGGTTGCACACATCACTACTGGACTGAGTGCAACTGTGTGGGTTTATGATGACTTTACAGGCCCCAAATAACTTGTATTTGATTTCATTCTGTGAAATAAAGGTTATTTCTAGACTTTCTCCAACTAATTCTAAATAAAACTCTCAGTATTGTCTAGCATGGCTTTAAAACAACGCAAACATGTGTGACCTAATTCTAATCGCCGACCTCCACCATTTGCAAAAGGGGCGGTGTCACTTCATTATAGGAGATAGTAAGGTACATTCAAAAATGATTTTAAAAATGGCCGTCAGTCCTAGCTCAATGAAAATTGGCATACATACAGATCGATAGATATGCTAGGTGGGCGATTAATATGGTGGTTGGACCCCCCTCATTTAAAAAAACAAAAATCGAGCCAAAGGTGGCCTATATTTACCTTGGTATTTCAAGATATTGGTGGATTGAAATTAACAAAAGAGACCGATAGAAATGTAGGCCAATATGTCTTCCAAAGTAATAGACCAGAAAAGGAACTAAGCTTTGTGACAAAAGAACCAATTTATTATTTACTTTACATCCTCCATGGAAAATTAAAAACTTGGATCTCTCTGCGCCGCATTCATTTTCCGATACAAAAAATGTAGTAGTCTCCCTTGGCATACCAAAGTGCCTACATATCGCTTACCTTGGTGGGTGCCTGCTGTCTTTGTGGATGTCGTAATGACTACCTTACCCTTATAAGATGCCTCCATCATTTCATCTACCTTGAAAATTAAAAATACATGAATGAATTGCGTAATGAAAACAATACATTTGAGCTTTATTACTAATTTAATATTACAGTGACTAGGGCTGTCAATATTGTTGAAAAATGCTGCCCGGGTACCCGTCAAAACTTTGGGGTTACCCGTTCGAAAGTCCTCAAAATTTTAATTAATGTGCCCGCTATTACTACCATTAGCCTTTTACTGCTTTGTTTATTGTTGAAATGCAAATTTTGATGTAATGAGTAAACGATTGTAAAATGATGACATTGAAATACTACTTGGCTATTGTAGTACAGTAGTGTAAAAACAGTGAGCAAAGGGGTGCTAAGGTTTTTTGAGCGGGGGGGGGTATGATGACATGTCGGGTTATTTCTAGTTCATAGTTGTAGCTGACAACTGTTTTAATTAAATTAACTTTTCAGGACTTGCCCCTACTTATTGGACCCATCCCCAGTATTTA
>MUZC01004800.1:196929-218835 GCA_002072015.1 Radix auricularia | reverse complement strand
CCCCCCCCCCCCCACAGTTTGCACTCCACTTGCACCCTGGTCTATGGTTTAAGCTCCCGTTATTTGAGTGCCAGTTTGTTCTCAGCTTGTTTAATATCGGGAAGAAAAAAACACACTTTTTTTTTAAATTTAAAATTATTTTTTTAAATTCATTTAATTTTAAACATATATTTCTGAAATTTATTAATATTGATAAAATAATAATTGTAAAAATAACGTTATTTTAAACTTTTTTATTTTAAACAATGGTAATCATTTATTTTAAACAATGGTAATCATTTATTTTAAACAATGGTAATCATTTATTTTAAACAATGGTTATCATTTATTTTAAACAATGGTAATCATTTATTTTTAACAATGGTAATTATTTATTTTTAAAAGTAATAAAATTAATTGTGTACATTTCTCACGAATTTTAATTTTTTAGTTGTAATTTTTTTTTCAGAGTTATTACTCGGCAATCATTATTGTTGAAAAGCACATCATATATATTAGATCTATTTAGTCTATATCTATGTTTTTTAAAATCAACAATGTTCAGGATAATGGGTGTATTTACAGACGATTTTAAATAATTGAATAACTTTGTTTAAATGAGTTTTACTCTTTCGTTTAACTCCAGGCATAGAAATTTGGTTTCTTTATTCCATGTTCATGAAAATTACTCTAAAATTGTAGAACGAAACTTCGTAGATGGAATTTCGTTCGACATTTAAAACTATTTACGTGGGTTGTCATTAGTAACCGGAAGTCTAATAATAATAAACTTTTACAAATGTAACAAAGATATTAAACTAAAATGCTACCTGACCCTGAAATGACCTATACTAGAATATGCATCTTCTGTATGGGACCCACCCACCAAAGAAAATATTGATAAGTTAGAACAAATCCAAAAAAAGAGCTGCCAGATTCATTGCTGGAGAATATTCAAAACTGACAAGAGTAACACCGTTAGTTAAATCATTAAACCTTGAAACACTAGAGGATAGAAGAACCAAGAGTAAATTAGTAATTATACATAAGGCAATTAATTCTAATTTAGAAATACAACTTAATAACTTAAAAGTTAGGCAATCCATCACTTTTTACCCATCTCTCTCTCAAACACACACAAGCACTCTCTGTTTCTATTTTTTAGTATCCCTCCCTCTGTCGTCTCTCGTCCCAACCCCCACTTCTCTCCCTCCACACACCACACACAACCACACAAAGAAGCGTGGGGGGGGGGGGAGTTGGTGGCGGGATCCAGACAGGCGTTCAAAACTTGACGTTGTCATGCTTGACGGCTGGTCAGTGTGGAGAGGACATTCTATAGAACCAAAATAAAAAAAGGGGGGGGGAGAAGAAAATGAGCGTGGAGGGCGGGAAGAGAAGAAAAGAACGTGTGGGGGCGAGGAGAAATGGGGTGTGTAGGAAAGGGGAAGAAATCTGTAATAATGTTTCCATTAAAGCATTCAGCTGCCCGTGAAGTGGTTTTTACTGTCAGCTCACATCTCAACATTCCCGCTCTGTCATGACTTTCAGACGGCCTCATTGAAATAGTCAAGTCATTGGTGGAAGACTTTGATTGTTTTTCTTAACGGAACAAGACTAAATAAGCGCCACGAGCAGGTCCGTGTATAGAAGAGGAAATCACAGATCAATGTACCGCAATCAATGCGAAGTGGGAGGGGGTGGGGTCGAGTCCTGGGAAAGAAAGTCTGGCAACTCATCAAAGACCCCTTCCTAACCACGATAAATCTTTTTATAATGAAGCGACTAACAACCCAAAAGTAAATGACTGTGTGTGTGTGTGTGGCATGTGTGTGTGTGTGTGGTATGTGTGTATATGTGTGTTTGGAATGTGTGTATGTGTGGCATGTGTGTTGTGGCATGTGTATATGCGTGGCGTGTGTGTGTGGTATGTGTGTGTGGCATGTGTGTATTATATGTGTGTGTGTGTGCGGCATGTGTGTGTGTACTACCAAATGACTGTTTCTCGTTGACTTCGTTTGAAGAACTAATTTTTTAAAAAAAGTTATTGCTTAATTCTCACTTGCAAGGATGCACAGCTCGAAAAAAAAGAAACAGGCTGGAGTATCTCCCCTTGTGTCGGATTAGATTACATCCCCTTGTGTCACACTGGAGCAGGTCGTCTTAAAAACAATAGGGCTTTGATAATCCTTTAATGATTCAACTTATAAGTTTTATAGGAAACAATTGGTAGGCGTTGAAACCCCCAACATTTTGTCACTGGTCTCCAAAGATTTTGTCACTGATCTCAACATTTTGTCACTGGTCTCAACATTTTGTCACTGGTCTCCCAACAATTTGTCACTGGTCTCCCAACAGTTTGTCACTGGTCTCCCAACATTCTTATTATGTCACTATTTTATAAATATACCTCCTGGCAAATTGCAAGGCTGTAAATATACCTCCCGGCAATGTGCTAGTGCTAGGTTGTAAATATACCTCCCGGCAATGTGCTAGGTTGTAAATATACTCCTGGCAATGTGCTAGGTTGTAAATATACCTCCTGGCAATGTGCTAGGTTGTAAATATACCTCCTGGCAATGTGCTCAATGTGCTAGGTTGTAAATATACCTCCTGGCAATGTGCTAGGTTGTAAATATACCTCCTGGCAATGTGCTAGGTTGTAAATATACCCCCTGGCAATGTGCTAGGTTGTAAATATACCTCCTGGCAATGTGCTAGGTTGTAAATATACCTGCTTGCAATGTGCTAGGTTGTAAATATACCTCATGGCAATGTGCTAGGTTGTAAATATACCTCCGGCAATGTGCTAGGTTGTAAATATACCTCATGGCAATGTGCTTGGTTGTAAATATACCTCCTGGAAATGTGCTTGGTTGTAAATATACCTCCTGGAAATGTGCTAGGGTGTAAATATACCTGCTTGCAATGTGCTAGGTTGTAAATATACCTCCTGGAAATGTGCTAGGTTGTAAATATACCTCCGGGCAATGTGCTAGGTTGTAAATATACCTCCTGGCAATGTGCTTGGTTGTAAATATACCTCCTGGAAATGTGCTAGGCTGTAAGTATACCTCCTGGCAATGTGCTAGGTTGTAAATATACCTCCTGGAAATGTGCTAGGGTGTAAATATAACTCCGGCAATGTGCTAGGTTGTAAATATACCTCCTGGCAATGTGCTTGGTTGTAAATATACCCCCTGGAAATGTGCTAGGTTGTAAATATACCTCCTGGCAATGTGCTAGGTTGTAAATATATCTCCTGGAAATGTGCTAGGCTGTAAATATACCTGCTTGCAATGTGCTAGGCTGTAATTATACCTGCTTGCCATGTGCTAGGTTGTAAATATACCTCCTGGAAATGTGCTAGGCTGTAAATATACCTCCTGGCAATGTGCTAGGTTGTAAATATACCTCCTGGAAATGTGCTAGGCTGTAAATATACCTGCTTGCCATGTGCTAGGTTGTAAACAATGGTTTAAAAATGTGACTCCTAACTGACGAGTTCTGTTTAATTTTTCTTTGGACTTTTTTTTGTTTAACTTTACATACAAACGCTCCTCTAATGTAGAAGATTATTGCGTCTTGCCACGCTGGCCTGTTGGGTTGACAGCCCCCCCACCCCATACCAGAAACCACGTGACACTAAGAATACCAATAACGCCCACAACATGGCCATGGGATCCCCTCTACTTGTCCTGTGAAGAGACTTTCGATGACGCAATCATTGGTGGTGACCCGACAGGGAACTGGTGTTGTCCGAGGTTTGGTTGGCCATGGGTTCTGGCATCTTGGTGTCAATGAAAAGTCTCAGCAGGGTACTCTCGCAGTCAATCAAGTGCTAACACTCTTCTGAGCTTTGCTACTAGCACACCATAAATATTATTTTCTCAGTACCATGTCACCATTTTCTCAGCAGCGCCAAGCTACCATCTTCTCAGTATGATTTTAACATCTTCTTAGTATCATCTTACAATCTTCTCATTTCTCAGAAATTCTCTTACCATTTCACCATCTTCTCCTTACCCTCTCACCATCTTCTCCTTACCCTCTCACCATCTTCTCCTTACCATCTCACCATCTTCTCATTACCCTGGTACCATCTCCTCAACACCATCTTACCATCTTCTCCGGCCTTGCTAAACAGGTCCAGTTTGCTCAATGCAATCATCAACAGACTTACTTTCCTCCCTGTGCACACAGACACCCGTCCACCGGTTTAAGAGCCATTACGTCAGTCGGAACACATTATCCATTTATTGATGCGCGTATTCTGTCGAATTTCGAAAGAACAGGATTATAGGTTCTATTACTACATTGTGTTTTCACATAGAAATGCAACAAAATTGTTCTGCCCCCTCAGCCCCGCACCACAAAATACCAGTGCTGACCTAGAATCTAATTAATATAAAATTTTAATAGAAAAACTTAGATGAGAAGCTAAAAAATGGCGTCTTTAATGTTAGAATGTGTTCAACTATAATTTACACTTCTATGATGCTAGCAGGAATAATATGTGCTACTTCAATATTTCCTTGAATGTAGATTATACGAATTTATAGAAATATGACTTTTGATGAATGAAGCACATTTTAATACCTCATTTATTTTTCATCCTAGCAGCAAGCCACTATCCCTATATTTATCATATCTTGTCAATACAGGCACAGACCATGACGGATGATCTGTTTGTAAGTGATGCAGCGTTCACAAAGCGCCCTTAATTCCCTAAGAAATGGGTACATGGGTGGACTCAGGGACGTCCTAGGCTCAGGGAGCAAATCTTTGCCTACACATGGATTCGAACTCGTGACCATCGGTACGCCAGTCCAGTGCGCATGCCACTCGACCACATTGAAATTTAGACCTAGTTCGAGCTTCCAATCATGAGTATGTTTAATTTTATTGGTGACATAATAATGACCCCCTTTTCAGTCCATGTCGGACTCTAGGGCAAGTGAAGTAGCGTTCACAAGTTTATTTAGCCACCACTAACGAGCAAGGGATTATGTAGCTAGCACAATGCTCCGGGGGTCTTGCCAGTACCGAGGCTCAAACTCGTGACTCGAGTACTTGCAACGGTTCGGCAGTCCAGCACGCTGCCACTTTGACCACCGCGGCCCAAACAAAGTGACATATCAATTGTATTTATTTATCTTTACTTGTGATCTAAAAGTGTCTTTGGGTTTGATATCCAAGTAGATCACCTGTACAGTCGTGTTTATTACAGCAATCACTTTACAATGTGTACAATGTAGCTCTACACGGTGTTTAGTTTTACAAAGAAAATTATTATTTCCTTCGTCTACTGTGAATCTCATGGTTATTTGTTTGTTTGTTTGTTTGTTTGTTTTTGTCTTCAGGCGAACTTTGTTGACATTTTCCAAATTGTCCGAATCTCCCTGGCTGGACATGTGTGGTCACTCTCATTAACCTTCAGAACGAGGAAATGAGCCGCTGAACAAAAGCAGGTCACCAGACACCAGGGCCCAGGCTAATGGGTTCGATCAACAGACGGGGGAGGGGGGTGCGAGCGGTGCCGGCCTGATAATAGATTGACCCCCACATGCTTTCAACAGTGTGACCTCATAATGGCAGGTTCACTGGGAGCTAGGGTTCGATTCTGATTAGTATCCTTAGAACAAGATTGAGGGAGGGGGAATAGAGGTGTGCATGATGGGAAGGGTGGTGCCCTTTAGGGGTGGTAAAAGAGGTGGAGATGGGAGTGTAAGATAGTACGGGTTTTTAGTTTTTAGCTAGAAATGGAGGGTGCGAGTCAGATTTGAAGAGACATTTGATGAGATATTGTGGATTGTTAATGAGTTTTATTGGTGAGTTAATTCACAGTGCAGAATACAAACTGACAAACGCGCACACACATGTATTATACCTTTTTATCTTATAGATGAGAAGAGGTCAGATTCTAGTCTACTGGGGACTTAGATCAAGTCTGAGATAACAGTCTGTTGTTTGGGGCCTTAGATAAAGTCTGATATAATTGTTGTTTGGGCACTTAGATCAGTCTGATATAACAGTCTGTTGTTTGAGCACTTAGATCAAGTCTGATATAATTGTTGTTTGAGCACTTAGATCAAGTCTGATATAATAGTCTGTTGTTTGGGCACTTAGATCAAGTCTGATATAATTGTCTGTTGTTTGGGGCACATAACTCTGATACGTAACTTTTTTGTTTGGGAGGTTTAATCATGGCTGGTACATTAGTCTGCTATTTGGGCACTTAGATCAAGTCGGATATAACAGTCTGTTGTTTGGGCACTTAGATCAAGTCTGAGATAACAGTTTGTTGTTTGGGCACTTAGATCAAGTCTGAGATAACAGTTTGTTGTTTGGGCACTTAGATCAAGTCTGAGATAACAGTTTGTTGTTTGGGCACTTAAACAAAGGTGTGCTCTGTTCATGTGGCGGTAAGTGACAGTGGATCTGACAGTGGATCTGACAGTGGATCTGACAGTGGATATGACAGTGGATCTGACAGTGAATCTGACAGTGGATCTGATAGTGGATCTGACAGTGGATCTGATAGTGGATCTGACAGTGGATCTGATAGTGGATCTGACAGTTGATCTGACAATGGATCTGACAGTGGATCTGACAGTGGATCTGATAGTGGACCTGGTAGTGGATCTGATAGTGGATCTGACAGTGGATCTGATAGTGGATCTGACAGTGGATCTGACAGTGGATCTGATAGTGGATCTGGCAGTGGATCTGATAGTGGATCTGACGTTGGATCTGACAGTGGATCTGATAGTGGATCTTATAGTGGATCTGACAGTGAATCTGACAGTGGATCTGATAGTGGATCTGACAGTGGATCTGATAGTGGATCTGACAGTGGATCTGACAGTGGATCTGATAGTGGATCTGATAGTGGATCTGACAGTGGATCTGATAGTGTATATGACCTTAAAAATATTTTTCATTCTTAACAGGACGGGCCTTCATTGATCAGTGTCCCACGTGACCTTGTAGATGTTTGGTGAGGTCAAAGACATTTAATGTCTTGAAGGCATTGATCTGTCAGAGACATGTCCTGGAACTGCACATAGATAGTTGTAAACATAGTAGAGTTGAATAAGGAAGTTAGACTTAATAGAGTTGAATAAGGAAGTTAGACTTAATAGAGTTGAATACTGAAGTTAGATTTAGTGGAGTTGAATAAGGAAGTTAGACTTAATAGAGTTGAATAAGGAAGTTAGACTTAATAGAGTTTAATACTGAAGTTAGATTTAGTGGAGTTGAATAAGGAAGTTAGACTTAATAGAGTTGAATAAGGAAGTTAGACTTAATAGAGTTGAATACTGAAGTTAGATTTAGTGGAGTTGAATAAGGAAGTTAGACTTAATAGAGTTGAATAAGGAAGTTAAACTTAATAGAGTTGAATACTGAAGTTAGATTTAGTGGAGTTGAATAAGGAAGTTAGACTTAATAGAATTGAATAAGGAAGTTAGACTTAATAGAGTTGAATACTGAAGTTAGATTTAGTAGAGTTAAATAAGGAAGTTAGACTTAATAGAGTTGAATAAGGAAGTTAGACGTAATAGAGTTGAATACTGAAGTTAGATTTAGTGGAGTTGAATACTGACGTTTGACTTAGTAGAGTTGAATACTGAAGTTAGATTTAGTGGAGTTGAATACTGAAGTTTGACTTAGTAGAGTTGAATACTCTAGTTAGATTTAGTAGAGTTGAATACTGAAGTTTGACTTAGTAGAGTTGAATACTGAAGTTAGATTTAGTAGAGTTGAATACTGAAGTTTGACTTAGTAGAGTTGAATACTGAAGTTAGCTGTAGTAGAGTTGAATACTGAAGTTAGAATTAGTATTAGTAGAGTTGAATGCTGAAGCTAGACTTAATAGGGTTGAATACTGAAGTTAGACTTAATAGAGTTGAATACTGAAGTTAGACTTAATAGAGTTGAATACTGAAGTCAGACTTAGTAGAGTTGAATACTGAAGTTAGACTTAGTAGAGTTGAATAGTGAAGTTAGATTTAGTAGAGTTGTATACTGAAGTTAGACTCAATAGAGTTGAATACTGAAGTTAGACTTAATAGAGTTGAATTCTGAAGTTAGACTTAATAGGGTTGAATACTGAAGTTAGACTTAGTAGAGTTGAATAGTGAAGTTAGATTTAGTAGAGTTGAATACTGAAGTTAGACTTAAAATAGTTGAATACTGAAGTTAGACTTAATAGGGTTGAATACTGAAGTTAGACTTAGTAGAGTTGAATACTGAAGTTAGACTTAGTAGAGTTGAATACTGAAGTTAGACTTAATAGAGTTGAATACTGAAGTTAGATCACTGATTGGTTTCTAAGCCAAAGAATAACTGTGTTTATACTGTAGGTTACATGATTATGATGTGAGTGCGTTAAGTGTTCTTGACCGTTATTTTAATCATATACGGGGGGAAGGGGGGGACTGGGACAGGAAATAGAAGAGCGTAGACTAGAAGTAATCAGATGAAATGAGTTCCATGATATGTGTGTGTATGTGAGAGAAAGGTCATTTTTTAAGGGGGGAGGGGGGATCTTTTAAATAAAAATTCTGAAAACGAATCTCGTGACCAAAAGAAATCAAACATGCAGACAAGTGGACAATGTCCAGCCACTAGCCAGTCCTTCAACTGTGAACGCTTTTTCACGAGGCAGTTTTTATCACATTATCAGAGCCGAGGCTAGACGAGGGCGATTTGCCGAGGAAGGAGAAAGAAAAAAAACTTAGCGTGGAATACTAAGAATATAATGAAATCAAATAAAGTGAAGGGTGTCGTGGGGGGGGGTGATAGTGATTGTGGGGGAATTCGATAAATGGGAATTTGTGGACTGTTCACAAGTCTGGATAATGAAATGATGGACAACTGTGATGGGAATGGACACACCACGGTCACTGCCTGGTCCAATCAAGGCTTTTATGATCTTTCACATTTTAAGTGGGGTAAAGGTTTGTGTGTGAGAGAATGGTTGGGGGCGGGGGGGGGGCTGGGGTGGCACTAATGCTGATGTGTGTTGATGGTATGGTTAGGTTTATCGTTAGGTTTAAGTATTTAACTAGGGTTTGTTAGGATTAGAGTTAGAATTAAGTTTAGGGTTAGGGTTAGGTATACGGTTAGGTTTAGGGTAAGAGTTGGTGTTAGGGTTATAGTTTGGTTTATGCATATGACTAGAGTTAGCATTAAAAAATACAAATTAGGTTAGGTTTAGGATTAGGTTTAGGGTTAGGGGAGCTTAACGCTTGGGTGTTACCGTCATTTCCTGGCCATGACGACGTGCGTATTATACTGGCGACATTGGAGTCAGTGACATTTGGACTATCTCTGATAGACCAGCAGTAGATGTCAATTTTATGGCGTTAAAATGGTTGTGTTGGGGGAGAGTGTATTTTGGGAGGTGTTTGTGAAAAAAATGGGGAACTGATGTTTATGACATTTAGGGAACTGATGTTTATGACATTTAGGGAACTGATGTTTATGACATTTAGGGAACTGATGTTTATGACATTTAGGGACTGATGTTTATGACATTTAGGAACTGATGTTTATGACATTTAGGGAACTGATGTTTATGACATTTAGGGAACTGATGTTTATGACATTTAGGGAACTGATGTTTATGACATTTAGGGAACTGATGGTTATGACATTTAAGGAACTGATGGTTATGACATTTAGGGAACTGATGGTTATGACATTTAGGGAACTGATGTTTATTTTGGGAGTACATAAGTAACTGAAGTAAATTATCTCTATAAATATTGGAGATGGTATGAAGTCACTGACAATTTGTAATTTTTTATCAATATTTGTATCCAACTTTTTAGCATGATGTGTGGCCAAAAAGCTGCCAAAATTAATAATTTTTACATATATGTTTTAACAGCATATCAAACATTTAATGGGGAAAAAATGTAAATAATTATTGTACAGTCTTTAATTACAGAAATGGAAAATTTGAAAGAGGGTGGGGGTGGGGGTTAACGAAAAATGTAACATTTAATTTTAGGAAATAAGATCCACAATAATTGTTGGTGCGGGATTTTGGGCATTTAAAAACCAATGAAATAATCTTTATTTCACGTTAAAATCTTGTCTAACTTGTCACAGACGGAGTAGACCTGGTGTTTATGATATCTTCTAGAAATCAAAGCGTCATCTCATGTCACGTGTTTAAACACAATCACCTTGTGACAATGATGTTTACTGACACATGTGATAGACACGTGACCAGACAAAAATAGAGAGTCATAGTCAAGGAAAGGTGTTAAATGGCACCGTACACACTCTCCATAGTACGCTATATTAAAAAAACAAACATATTAGTTGAACTTAATTACGACCAATTTCGGCCAATTTATATCAATGGTGTTAGATATTAATATTTATATCAATGGTGTTAGTGATTAATATTAATATCAATATTGTTAGTGATTAATATTCATATCAATGGTGTTAGTGATTAATATTTATGTTAAATTTTATAGAGATTAATATTTAAATCAATTGTGTAAGTGATTAATATTTATAACAATTGTGTTAGTTTTAAACATTTAATTCAATGGTGTCAGTGTTTAATATTTAAGTCAATGTTATTTGTTTTGGACATTTATTTTGTCCTGATGAGAACTAAAGACATATTCTTAACATATTTGACAAGACTTTTTGTAATAAAATACGACTTTTCCCAGTCGGGGAAGATATATGGTGCGTAGCTCTGTCGATAAAAAAAAATGTGTTTGTTGTGTTTATATTCTAATCAAGTTTATACCCATAGCACTAAAACACGAAACTTTTAACTAAAATGCGAACATGTTGAGGAAAGCGCGAGATGGGAGGAACTTCAAACAGAAACTGCAATGGAGACCAACCCTTTATGGTTCTTCTGATACAGGGGTAATTTGCGCATGCGCTATTCGGCGTACAGAGACACAAAGTAAAAAATGAATATATTGCTTGTGTCGACTAAATGAGACGCCAGACACACTGATACATTTGCGTCATATTCTAAAACAAGATCATCCATTGACTGTATTTGTACACAAAAACCCGCCCACAAAATACAAGTGTTGACAAACCTGCAGTAGCCTACCTCACTGTCCGGGGTTGGTATGGTGTCCTAGGGACCCCAGTGTCCCCTTGGCCATTGGTCTGTTAGGCGGCTAACAAATAAGGAAATAAACAGAACTAATCCATTCCTTTGAAGGGTTCTGTGGTTTGTCGGAGGGAGGATTGGTGCAATTGTAAGGCAGATCAAATCTTAAGGCATTGTGCAAACATGGGAGTCCGGAAGTGAAGGATTGCAGTTATTTTGGTGTCCATGTTTTCAGCATGCCCTGGACCAGGCTTGTGACGTGTACTGTAAACCGAACTAAAGTTGTGCTACATAAAGATCTTAATAAAACACAGGGTTGGTCAGGGTGACGATCATCAGTTGTGGATGGTGACTAAAAGTGAGATGTGATGATGAATAAAGGTGAGATGTGGATGGTGTCTATATGTGAGATGTTATTGGTGTCTATATGTGAGATGTTATGGTGAATAAAAGTGAGATGTGGATGGTGACTAAAAGTGAGATGTGGATGGTGAATAAAAGTGAGATGTGGATGGTGAATAAAAGTGAGATGTGGATGGTGACTAAAAGTGAGATGTGGATGGTGAATAAAAGTGAGATGTGGATGGTGACTAAATGTGAGATGTGGATTGTGACTAAAAGTGAGATGTGGATGGTGACTAAATGTGAGATGTGGATGGTGACTAAATGTGAGATGTGGGTGGTGAATAAAAGTGAGATTTTCATAGCGACTAAAAGTGAGATGTTGTTAGTGACTAAAAGTGAGATGTTGAAAGTGAATAAAAGTGAGATGTGGATGGTGACTAAATGTGAGATGTGGATGGTGAATAAAAGTGAGATGAGGATGGTGACTATATGTGAGATGTGGATGATGACTAAATGTGAGATGTGGATGGTGAATAAAAGTGAGATGTGGATGGTGACTAAAAGTGAGATGTTGATAGTGACTAAAAGTGAGATGTGGATGGTGACTAAAAGTGAGATGCTGATAGTGACTAAAAGTGAGATTTTGATAGTGACTAAAAGTGAGATGTTGATGGTGACTAAAAGTGAGATTTTCATAGTGACTAAAAGTGAGATGTTGTTAGTGACTAAAAGTGAGATGTTGATAGTTACTAAAAGTGAGATGTTGATAGTGACTAAAAGTGAGATGTTGAAAGTGACTAAAATGAGATTTTCATAGTGACTAAAAGTGAGATTTTCATAGTGACTAAAACTGAGATGTTGATAGTGACTAAAAGTGAGATTTTCATAGTGACCAAAAGTGAGATGTTGATAGTGACTAAAAGTGAGATGTTGTTAGTGACTAAAAGTGAGATTTTGACAGTGACTAAAAGTTAGATGTTGACAGTGACTAAAAGTGAGATGCGGGGCCGCATGCCCGAGATTCAATTAAAACTTACTTTAATATAGCAAGGTACCAATAAAAAGTGCCAGCGCAGTGGTTGGATTAAGGAATTAATAATTTGGTTGTGTTTCGGCTGATGAGACTCTGTGTGCCGTCTGTGACACGCGTGGCATATGTACGCTATCGCTGCTGTAGAGTGTAGGGGTGGACATGTTGAAGAGATGGTTGATGAAGGGAGACTTCAAATTATTTGATGGGTTTGCGGTGGGTGTAGAGTGTAGCTCTATATTAGAGATGGGGGGACTTCACTTGTTACTTAAAATAGAAAATGATTTATAATGTTCACATTCTAACCCACATAATATTTAAAACCTCACTGGAGACTCTATACTATATTAAAAACCTCACTGGAGACTATACTATATTTAAAACCTCACTAGAGACTCTATACTATATTTAAAACCTCACTGGAGACTATACTATATTTAAAACCTAACTGGAGACTCTATTTAAAACCTCAGTGGAGACTCTGTATTTAAAACCTCACTAGAGACTATATTTTTAAAAAGTTGTCCATAAAATAAACATGCTTGGAGAAACTGACCAACTATTCCTACTTGCCACTGATTCCTACTTGCCCCACAATTGAGCAGTGATTCCTACTTGCCCCACAATTGAGCAATGATTCCTACTTGCCCCACAATTTAGCAATGATTCCTACTTGCCCCACAATTGAGCAATGATTCCTACTTGCCCCACAATTGAGCAATGATTCCTACTTGCCCCACAATTGAGCAATGTTTCCTACATGCCCCACAATTGAGCAATGATTCCTACTTGCCCCACAATTGAGCAATGATTCCTACTTGCCCCACAATTGAGCAATGATTCCTACGCCTACTTGCCCCACAATTGAGCAATGATTCCTACTTGCCCCACAATTTAGCAATGATTCCTACTTGCCCCACAATTGAGCAATGATTCCTACTTGCGCCACAATTTAGCACGGTTTCCTACTTGCCCCACAATTGAGCAATGATTCCTAGTTGCCCCACAATTTAGCACTGTTTCCTACTTGCCCCACAATTGAGCAATGATTCCTACTAGCCCAACAATCGGCCACTGATCCCTCACATCCCCCCTTGACTTAGGCCATGTTAACCTCGTCTTGGCTTGCAAATAAAAGACTCGTCTCATCAAAAGAGCCGCGAATCCCTCACCGAGACGAAAGCGAGGAGAATTACGTCCAAATGCCTGAGTCCACTGTTTGGCTACCACTGAGGTGGGCACGTGTTTTTCAAGTGACACAACTGGAATGTGTATCTAGTAAATACTATTCTACTAGAACTACAACCTTCAAACTAAGCATAACTATTTCAGTCTGCATGCTTATTTTTACTTTGTTGACGAAGAATCTTCTAACGAATGTAGTGCAAGGTTCTCAAACTGAAAGTTCTCACCCCTGATCTCAGAGGAATCGAAACACTATCTAAATTGGCTATCCGCTGATTTATAATGAATCTCAAATAGCAATGAAGGGGTGTCTGTAACATATAAGATACTAACGCTATTATAATAATCGTCTCACTGTTATTCTGTTATATCTTCACTCGATTTCATGAGTTTTGAGAGACCTTGACCTGATTTTTTTTTAAGCAAGGGAGACAAGCCTACAAAGATAATTACATGAGATGGGTAGTGACATCTGGCTGGTGTCGCGACTCTCTTATAAGATCACCAATGAATAATTTAATGAACAAAACTACCTCTAATCACAATGTAATAACGGTAGCGTGGCCGAGCGGTCTAAGGCGCTGGTTTAAGGCACCAGTCTCTTCGGAGGCGTGGGTTCAAATCCCACCGCTGCCAATGTTTTTTCCCCGTAAAACGTGTAATTTAAAATGTGAAAGAGGGAAATTACTGTGCTGCTCTCTCCTCTTATTGCAGACTATACACACCACACACTTGGGCGTGTAAAATCTTAAGCATCATAACTCTAAAATAATTATAATTAAATTTATATGTAGAATATAGATATTTATATTTATTCATTTCTGATCTGCAAAAGTTAACACTCCAAAACAACATATATTTTATTTTCCTTATCGAATTTTGCTGTGCGGTAATTCTTAACTTGCTGTGTGACATCTGTCAGATATCTGCGCGACCGCACATCCGTGCAGCTTAAAGGGAACATTGCTCCTCACTCCATTCAACACCCTTGCTTTATTAGTAGGGTCTGCACCTTGGTGCGTGATCTTATCATTTAATCATCTTCAATGGTTTTTTGGGGGTGGGGGTGGGAAGGTGAGGGGGCTGACAATAAGCTAGACAAAACATGTCGCATCAAACAGACATTCCCCACCCCCATTCATAAATTTATAAATGCCCATGTATCATTGGCGTAGCTAGGTAGTTGTAAGGGTTTGGGGGCCCAGGGGGGCTTACCTCTTTGGGGGCCACACATTTATGGCAATAGCGTAATATTTAATGTAAAAATAATAAATAAATTAAAAAAAAAAAATTTCAGACACTAATTTGGGGGTCCCCCTCAAGTGGGGTCCAGTAGGACTTTCGCATTTTTTACCTCCTCCCATTGCTACGCCACTGCCATATATTTCCATTTGTATATTTGACCGTTTCCCTCCATCAAACAGTTCTTTCTCACACATAGCCTAATAGCTAAAATAGAAAGAGAAAAGGGACAGAAGTACGTGCGTCTTTTTTCGACGGTAATCTTCTCTTGATACATTTTTGTGTTTGCGCCGATCAAAAGGCCACCAGTAATTCGGCCGCCCGTGCCATGCATGGGTTTTGATGGATGTGTTTTGTGGGGGAGATCTCCAATCAAGGGAAGGAACTTGTCCCTTCAACGACTTGAAATTGATGAATTTTCACGTTTGACAAGGTGGCGGCAGCGATTGGTCACGTCTGCTGGGCGCTCGCGTGATGACGTCTGAGGATTAACGCTCCTTTAGTGACGGTATGACGTATCCGCAAAGAGTATCGCATTGGAAAAAATAATATCGGACGCTAAAATGGTAGATACGAAAGACTTAATTTGGGAGACTGATTTAAGTGTTTATTTCCTATTCTTAGAAACTGATTCATTGTGTACTTTATAAATAGAGTTGAAACTCAAATACTGGGACTAACAAAGTTTTAAGCCATAGGGTTCGATTACTGTGTAATCGATTACACCCATTTTGCCTTCCCTTGGATGACGCGAGAAGCGGGAAAGGGCGCATGAAGCAATCGCAAAAATTAGCCTGATTAAACCCCCCAAAAAATGATTAATGACTCAATGATTGACGTGTCCTTGGAAGCACATGTGTCCACCTCTTTTCTCAGACTTCTGTCAAGTGCGTCTGCTGATTGCCAAATGTTTCTATGGAAACCTCGCTACTAGCTTGAACCATAAGGGGAAAACCCGGAACTGTTCGCGTATGACGTTTGTGACGCGCGACCGGCTATTGTGGAGATTCTAGAGAGAATCAAGTCAAGACTAATAAGTGTTTTAAAAAATAATTTTAAAAAATAAAAATGGAGAAAGAATTTCCAAGGGAGATAAAAATATTCCAATTCATATTTTATGTTTTTCTAACAGATATCTGTAGCATTATTATTATTTTTTAATCTGAATAAAAAAAATTAGTATTCATATCATTAGTTAATTAAAAAAAAAATAATAATAATTAGAGATAAGCTTTGCGCTGTCAGTTGTCACACTATCGATATATATTAATTTAAATGTGATTATTTCTAACAATGGATTTTATTTTATGTTCATTCTGGAACACATAAGTTACAAACGATATTTCGTCTCGTACAGAATGACTCATATCATCAAACCTCACATTACACTTTAGAAAGTGGCACATTTACACATTACCATCAAACGTCACAATTACTTTTTTTTTTTTTTAGGATGGATGCACTCAATTACTTGAACTTTCCTTAAATGTTCAGGCTACAAAATCATTGAGGTTGTATGTACGTCACTTGACGGTGATAAAATATCATTTTGTTAAGACAGAATTTCACAGATGCCTTGCAATCTATTTTGTTAATCAATAGCATATGATGTGGCAGCATAATATAGTATATTATTATCCCAAATGTTAGTTATTCTCCCCGATAACATTACGGATGAAAACTATGATTAAACAATAAATGAATAAAGCGCACAAAATAAAATAAAATTCGGAGTATCTATAGACTGTATCAATTTTAGTAAAAGTCTTAATCGAAAAAGAAAACACAAGTTGTGCACATTTTAAATAACCAAGGTGTAAAATAGAAATCTTTGTTATAAGTTTTTCTTCCTTACAAAAATACATAGCTGATATGCTGAGGGAAGTGTCTCGGCTCGAAGGCACTTACATCAATACGATATGCTAAGGTTAACTTGTAAACATGAGATAAAATATTTTTATTTGATGGTCACCCCCTTTAGATGCTGCCTATCACCACCTTTAGATTCTGCTTATCACCACCTTTAGATGCTGCCAATCACCACTCTTAAAAGCTGCCTATCACCATCTTTAAATGCTGCTTATCACCACCTTTAGATGCTGCCTATCACCACTCTTAAAAGCTGCCTATCACCATCTTTAAATGCTGCTTATCACCACCTTTAGATGCTGCCTATCACCATCTTTAAATGCTGATGTCAGCTTTGATCTGAATGCAATGTGTTCTCTGACCTGATTAAGCGCTCCTAAACTGTGACGTAAGGAATGGGTGTATTCTTTTATCTTTTCTGTGGTCAAACAACATCAACTGTCCACTTTACCACAACAACATCAACTGTCCACTTCACTACAACAACATCAATTGTCGTTGCCGTTGTTACAGTAGGTACATAATATAAAAATAAACGTCATCACTGTTAGTGGAGTTCAGCTAGTGAACGCTTCTTTCTTTTAAATTCACTTACTTGGCGAAGCATAGTACGAGAACTGACAGGCGGGCGGTGACGTCATCTGTACTTTTGGTACTTCTGGCGAATGGTCATGGGTATCGGGATTTCCAACATTTTGTTCTCGAGATATTATTTGGGTTTGTCGACTTACAAGAATCGACATAACCGATGTGAGTATTTTTATTAGGCGGCCCGACTTAATAGAGTTGGCGAGTTTTCAGAGGTCGAGATAAGTTTCTATTTCTAAACCTTGCAGTTGCTTTATTTTCCGGGAAGACTTTGAATTTTTTCGAATCACCTCGTACGCGTAAGTTTGAATCATTGAGATTTTAAAAAGTGTTAACTTGTGTTTATGAAAAAAAAGGGATACAAAAATAAATGGCAGCGGTGGGATTTGAACCCACGCCTCCGAAGAGACTGGTGCCTTAAACCAGCGCCTTAGACCGCTCGGCCACGCTACCTACATGTGAGGCTGTAAAAAATATAAATCTCAGAGTATTTCATCTACAGCATATTAAATTAATTAGGAGCATAGTCATGACATGTTTAGCTCAGTGATGATTGATCACATTAAAAACAGGTCCTCGAGCAGGAAGTGATCCTTGGATGGTTTGGATCTATTAATAGATTATTTTCATTAGCCATTAGCCTAGATGAGGCGCTTTGGTCGTTCCTCAATTTTAATATAATGTTCATTTGTTTGTTTATCTAAAGTTATATTTATTTTATTTTATGATTTTGTGAATCATAAGATACAGCAACAAAAATAAAATGTGTACAAAAAATCGTTTTCTCATTTACACTTCTTTTGTCAGGAAACTGGTGAATATTTAGGAGATAATTTTTTGATGTCATTATTTATTGATTTACTTTAACTGTAAGAGACCGTGCTGAGTTGGATGAAGAGATAGAAAAAAACAAGGGGGGGGGGGTGGCAGAAATGAGGACAGAAGAGGGGAGGATAGATACGGGAGAAAGATATACGAAGATAAAGTGACTGAGCGGACAGAAAGAAAGAGTACGGGAGACACAAGGGTAAGAGAATGTGACAAATGAGAGCGCGTGGCGATGAGTTAACCCGTCTGTGACGAGCCCTTAATGACCTACTTGTTCCAATCTTGTCACAATCCTCCTTTGACCACATGAAATGACGTCATGCCTTATTGATGAGTCGTTTTGGTGATTGACGCCATGTTGAAACATGACGTACTGACGTACACTATAAAACATTGACTTCATTGTCTAACTGGCAGACCTGACCTAGCAAGCATCGCCATTACTATATCTCAATGATCACTGTTCTTAATACTGACCGGTTATAATCCCTTGACCAATGCCTATAGACTATAGAACAACTATTAATATTGTTAATATTATGAACACCGTATTGTCTGCTAGGGTGCCTTCCTGATTCGTATGACGTTGTAATTTATTATGTAGTTATAATTTTTCTTATTGATACATTTACTGAATGTTTCACAGGTAAAATTTAACGAATAAATGTATTCTGATAGGAAAAAAAATGTTTTTAAAAAAATATTGGCAGCGGTGGGATTTGAACCCACGCCTCCGAAGAGACTGGTGCCTTAAACCAGCGCCTTAGACCGCTCGGCCACGCTACCTGCTTACACGATCGATGTAAAATGAAATAAGGTAGGCAGCTAGATAAATCTTACTTTGTTAAGTGAATACTGCGTTTCTCCGATTGCCTTACCTACATTTTTGTATGAGAACTGATTACTAGCTTGCTTTTGTGTGTTCTACAGATCGCTCTAATTGCTTGTACAGCTAGAAACTAGTTAGGTTCATGGTATATTTTTGCCCATGAATGACTTTGTAGCTAGGCCCAATGATGGTATAGCTTGACCTATGATTGTGTAGCTAGACATATGACTGTGTAGCTAGACCTATGATTGTGTAGCTAGACGTATGATTGTGTAGCTAGACATATGATTGTGTGGCTAGACCTATGACTATGATTGTGTGGCTAGATTTATGATTTCGCAGCCAGACTTAGACCTATGATTGTGAAGCTAGACTTATGATTATGCAGCTAGACCTATGATTGTGTAGCTAGAACTATGATTGTTTAGCTAGACTTATGATTGTGTGGCTAGATTTATGATTTCGCAGCCAGACTTAGACCTATGATTGTGTAGCTAGACTTATCATTGTGCAGCTAGACCTATGATTGTGTAGCTAGAACCATGATTGTGTAGCTAGACCTATGATTGTGTAGCTAGAACTATGATTGTGCAGCTAGACCTATTATTGTGTAGCTAGACTTATGATTGTGTAGCTAGACCTATGATTGTGTAGCTAGAACTAGGATTGTGCAGCTAGACCTATTATTGTGTAGCTAGAACTATGATTGTGCAGCTAGACCTATGATTGTGTAGCTAGACTTATGATTGTGCAGCTAGACCTATGATTGTGTAGCTAGACCTATGATTGTGTAGCTAGACCTATGATTGTGTAGCCAGACCTATGATTGTGTAGCTAGACCTATGATTGTGTAGCTAGACCTATGATTGTGTAGCTAGAACTATGATTGTGTAGCTAGACCTATGATTGTGTAGCTAGGCATATGAGTGTGTAGCCAGACCTATGATTGTGCAGCTAGACCTATGATTGTGTAGCTAGACTTATCATTGTGCAGCTAGACCTATGATTGTGTAGCTAGACTTATGATTGTGCAGCTAGACCTATGATTGTGTAGCTAGAACTATGATTGTGTAGCTAGACCTATGATTGTGTAGCTAGAACTATGATTGTGCAGCTAGACCTATGATTGTGTAGCTAGAACTATGATTGTGCAGCTAGACCTATGATTGTTTAGATAGACTTATGATTGTGCAGCTAGACCTATGATTGTGTAGCTAGAACTATGATTGTGTAGCTAGAGTAAGCGCCTCACGGGGTGGGCTAAACTTCTCTAACATCATTTTTTCCAACACAACAGTGAAGCTATAAGGAAATTTACTCAATCTTTTTTATTGTGATAACAAAAATATTTTTTATAAAGTCACAAATACAGTTACAGTTTTTAAAGTGTAAATTTCCTTTGGGACAATGTGCAGATTATCTCTTAAAAAATAATTAAAAATTAATCCAAATTAATATATCATATTAATTCTTATTGTTGACTCATATTTAATTTCCCATTTCCCCTATAGAAACAAACACAGTGTTCCTAACCCACATAGCATATTCTTTGGGCCAAATTACTCTAGAAACACTCACACACTCTCACACTCGTACACCAGGTCACAGCAGGTCTTTCAAAGGCCTCGAGGGAAAAAAAAAAAGTAGGGGTCAAGGTCGGAGTTGGTAACGAGCTGGATTGATTGTAATGATCTGACCTCATTAAGGTCAGCCAGAGATTTGACCTCATTAAGGTCAGCCAGAGATTTGACCTCATTAAGATCGGGCCTCATTGCCTTTAGAAGTTCACTAATGACGTTTCTGAAAGTTATGATAGTAAAAGGGGCAAGTAACAATAACAATAGAGAACTTGTGATAAAGTAAGGTAATCAAGAAAAGTAATCGAAGGAAGATATTGAGAAGGTAAATGAAAGAGCAAGTCATCAGATAAGTGATGGAAAAAGTAATCGAACAAAATAACTTTGACCAACCAGCCAACCAGATCTTTCCAGTTTAACTTATACGACAACAATAATAGGAAAATAAGGTGAACAGCCAATACAACCGAGTCATTAATATAATAATGATCCGTCCGCCCAATTGGGTCATTCCATAATATTTTTTTTCTTAGTTTGCTAACTTTAGCCTTATTATTATTTAACACTTGCATTGTATCATACCATCATTTATTATATTCCATAAACTATCACATGTGTGTTAGTTTCGTCGCAATAAAATAGCTTTTGGATTGCAATCAATGTGAAATGTTCTGTTAACCACTTGATACCCTATCATATCCATCCATCCATCCATCCATCCATCCATCCATCCATCCATCCATCCATCCATCCATCCATCCATCCATCCATCCATCCATCCACCTATCCATCCATTTATCTATCCGTCTGTCTGTCTATACCTGTCTATAGGACTTATACTGAAGTTTTTAAAACAGCCTAAACTAAAGTCAATGACAATGCTATAGAAACTAAGCATTTGACTATAATTTATTTCTTAGCCTATTAGTTTCCTTTTGTGTGAGTGTGTGTGTGTGTCTTAAACAAAGTGGTTATGTCATATTTATAGAAAAATAGTGGGGGGGGGGTGGAGGCTCTGACCTTGAGAATATTATGGTTGTTGAAAGAAAATATAAGGAAAAATAGAATTTAATTCTACTATAATTAAGTAGAATTGAGTACTATAATTAATGAAATATTAAATTGTCATGTGAATCAAGTATGCATGCAAAATTTCATCAAAATTGGATGATCAGAAGTGGTTCAAAAAAGGAATTCAATTTTTGCCCCGGAAAGACAAACATCCAGACAAGAAAGCAAACTAAGAAAAACGTGGTAAAAAAAGTGAGTTCGAAGTTTAAAAAATGACTCAATGTCTAACTAGCAGTAATAGTAAAAAAAAAAAAAA
>MUZC01004800.1:161120-193981 GCA_002072015.1 Radix auricularia | reverse complement strand
CCCCCCAATAAGTATCACTTTCTAACAATTTTTTTTAAATTAACGAAATAATTAACATGTATTATAAAACACCCGTGACTTCATAAAGGGCTGGCCCCACTCCCCATGCCACACTAATTACTTTCTCACTCACACATGAGTCACCCTCACCACAGTCACAGCCCCTCGCCCTCTCTGAAGCTTGACTTACTTTATGGACGGCCCCCAAGCCCAAGGAGATGTGACAACAATCGTTGTCCTCTGTGCCCTGTGCCTGAGTCACGAGTTAATTGTTGTATCAATAAATCAAGTCAATCATTATAAACTTGATTATTTCTACACGGAACGGTTGTGTTCAATATTCTATAATGCACATGATAAGTGATGACAGAACATTATTTCCACACACAGACTCATAAATACATACGATTTATTTTTATCGAAGGGGAATTAACCAAACGACGTGACACATGTGGGTAGCGTGGCCGAGCGGTCTAAGGCGCTGGTTTTAGGCACCAGTCTCTTCGGAGGCGTGGGTTCGAATCCCACCGCTGTCATCTATTTTTAAAACAAATATTTTATTATAATTTTAGTTTTATTAAACCTTAGCCTTCTTGGGGTCCACGGAATTTTAAAAAAATCATATTTGGCACATGCATAGAATATCTAGCCTTTGTCTACTTTTCCATTTGCAGTTCGCTAGAAAATAAAATAATTGCCCAACTTTCCGCTGAAATGCTTAACTAAATTGTGCTGTCACTAGCCAACATTTTTGTTTTCACCTGAACGTCAAAATAAATAATAATAATACGCGGGAAAAGTATGTAAGTAGCAAATAGTATAATTTTTTGATACCTTTATCAAATTAGTTTTAATTAGGCCTGGTACTGATTTAAAAAAATAAAATTGTTCGTTTAATTGGGAAAATATTTAATTGAAGAATTAACTTCGATTATTTATATTTTTTCATAACTCATATATAGATCCCTTTAAGTTGCTTCGCTAAATCGGTTAATTAAAGTTACAGTGATTCCATGGCTGATGGCTGTTAAATTTTTTGACGTAAAAGGCCTACAACAAATTCGTTCTGCTATGTAAAATATTAGGGAATAAAAAACACCTTTTGTTTTATGTATTCACGTTTATTTGGCCGTCCATAAAGTACGTCACGCTTTTTTTAAAAAAAACAATTTTTGACCCCCTCTTCCCCCTGTAACAAACTGTCACAAATCTCGTGGGAAAATATCTAAATTACGTCACATTTTCGAAAACACAAAATTAAAATATCTAAGTTATTACTTAAAGTATACTTCACTATAAACTTAATTAAAATATAATATTTTCACTTAAAAGTATGGATGTACCGGATTCAAAATATTGAAATCCACCGGAGCCAGATGTGGCCGGATTTTTTAAGTGAAATCCGGCCGAAGCCGGAGTCAGATTTGTTAAAAAGACATTATTCTGGATTTTCCGGAGCCATCATAAATTAGGGCTCTACCGACCAGCGAAATTTATGAAGTGAAATCCTGTCGGATTCCGGATTTGCCGGAGTTGAAACCAAAATCCGGTACACCCCTACTTAAAAAGACTACCAGATTATTAAAATGAATTTATTAGTATAAAAGTTTATTGTCAAAAGCTGTCACAGTTATTCAATGAAACAGTAACTCAATCTAGATGGAATTTAAAAACAAAAATTGCAAGAAATATACTTGACAATTATTTAATACACATCAGTTCATCTGCTAACTTGTCATTTACAATCGGTGAGGTCAAGTTTTACGTAATTTTCCGGTATGCAGTCTATTGACAAATGATAAGAAGCAGGTCAGCGAAACTTGACCTCACCCAGTGATTAAATAATAAAAAGGAAACAAAACAATTTGACTAAAAAATAATTCTTCAACATTGTTTGTGAGGCAAAATATAAGTGACATACTTTTCACATTCAATCAAGTAAGCAGGTCTGCAAAGATGGAAATGAAAATCATATGGTTGTACTTTGAAAACTTGTGTTGATCTCGGTATAATGTCACCAAAATTGAGAGATTGTGCAACAAACAAGGAAGTGAATTTATAAGAATGTGCATCTGCTCTTTCTGAAGCTCTATCAGTTGGGGCGTATTTTGCCAGATTTTGCCCCTTTCTTATTAAACAAGACTCAACCTCCAAACTGATCCGATTACGTCACGGAGCCCGCTACACAATAAAACAGTCGCCTATTGACTACGTGTCAACTGTGACTGACTCCTGCCATAGTGCATTTATAGATCTATTGTAGCATAGAACACGTGGTGCTATTGTCCCGTAGAACATTTAAAGAGTTCTATTGTTCCTTGTTGGATGTAGACCAGGAAGGCCGTCGCCATGTGGTCACTCGCACCCCACTTCGCCCCTGGTGTCGCTGCCCTCCTCGGCCGGTCAAGCTGATAGGACAATGGTTTGACGCCTGGACCCAACACTCCGGTGAGTGACGGACTTCTTGGGTGTTACAACTTAAGCTGAGCCCTACAGTCCGATGTATTAGTTGGTGTTGTCATACAACAAATCGAATTCCTTCTGTTTTTATTTTTCAGCCTCATCGACTCCCATGGAGTGTCATGGCAACCTTGACCTGTCAGCTGATCAAAGCAACTATGACTATGGTCATCAGCTGATCAACATAAACACTTTTAGTAGTAGCACTTTATGGTCTTAAGTAAAAGTAAATTTTAATTGTACGAATATGATTGGTCCATTTATAGTCATGGGGCATACGATTCTTCTTCGGTGAAATGAGTCTTCTTTTGAAGGATATTCGGCATATATTCGGCATCCTTCCGTCTCGCGAGACGATGGTGCATCACCGTTGCCGTTGGGTTGGGTTGCATTTTCTCGAGTGGCTGTGCAGTCCTATCCTTGAGTGACAGTCTTTGCCACAGTTTTTACACACGAGTTCTGTGCTTCCAAATGTTTTGGCCTTTCTCCTAGCTCTTCTGTCTGCAGCCTCCTCCATTCTTCGCTCCTCGGCTACTATGACGCCCTCTTTGACAACTGTGCGCCACGTAGATCGGTCTTCTGCCTTACACTCCCAGTCACTTGTATGTATTTTGGCTGCTTTCATGTCCCTTTGACAGACATCTTTAAATCGCAAGCGTGGGCGACCTGTTTTCCTCTTTCCTGAAGCAAGTTCACCATATAGGAGGTCCTTCGGGATGCGGCCGGGGCTCATTCTTTTGACATGTCCTAGCCACCTCAGGCGTCTTTCACTAAGAATTGAGAACATGCATTGGGTATTGGCACGCGTTAGGACCTCACTATTAGGCACTTTGTCTTGCCATTTAATACCAAGGATGCGGCGCAAGCATCTCAAATGGAAGCTGTTAAGCTTACGCTCTTGTGATGTATAAGTGGTCCATGTCTCGCTCCCATATAGTAGTGTACTGATGACACAGGCTCGATAGACGCACAGTTTGGTTTTCTTCGTTAGCTTGGTGTTTTGCCAGACCCGCTTATTTAGTTTAGCCATTGTTGCGGCTGCCTTGCCAATTCTGCTGTTTATTTCTTCTTCAATGGACAGTGTATTGGAGACCTTGGATCCCAAGTAGGTGAAGCTGTCCACAACCTCCAAGTTTTCATTATCGATATTTATGGTAGGAGGAGGTCGAGTGTCTTGGGCCATGATGTTTGTCTTTTTCAAGCTGATTTGCAGACCAAATTCTTTGCAGGCATTGGAGAAGCTTGACACGAGTTGTTGCAAACCAGATTCTGTATGTGCTGTTAGTGCCGCATCATCCGCAAATAGTAGCTCTCGAATTAGGACATCCGTCGTTTTGGTCTTGGCTCGGAGGCGGGCAGTGTTGAAAAGTCCTCCATCAGCTCTGGTATGTAACCAGATTCCCTCACTGCTATCCTTGAATGCGTATCGAAGAAGTACAGAGAAGAATATTGCGAAGAGTGTTGGTGCGAGTACACAACCTTGTTTAACTCCGCTGCTGACAGGGAAGGCCTCTGACTTAGCTCCATCGAACTGTACTGTGCCAAGCATATTTTCATGGAACTGTCTGATGATGGCAAGTAGGTGAGGGGGACATCCAATTTTTGCCAGTATTTGGAATAGCCCGTTGCGACTGACTAAGTCGAAGGCTTTTGTAAGGTCCACAAATGCAATGTATAGTGGCATCTGCTGCTCTCTGCATTTTTCCTGGAGCTGTCGTATGGAGAACACCATGTCTATGGTAGACCGACCGGACCGGAAACCACACTGAGATTCTGGATAGACGCGGGATGCTAGGCTTTGTAAACGTTTTAGTATAACGCGGGCAAAGGTCTTTCCTACAATACTAAGGAGTGAAATGCCGCGATAATTATTGCAATCACTCCTATCACCTTTGTTTTTATATAGTGTCACTATATTTGCATCCTTTAGGTCTTGGGGGATGTAGCCCTGTTCCCAGCAGAGGGACAGAATCTCGTGCAATGGTTGGAGTAAAGCTGTCTTGCCACTCTTTAGAACCTCTGGTGGTATTCCATCATTCCCAGGCGCTTTTCCACAAGCTAGACTGTCAATTGCTTTGCTCAGCTCTTCCTGTGTGGGCACGACATCAAGTTCTTCCATGAGTGGCATATCTGGGATGTCATCTAGAGCGGTGCTGGAGACTGTGTTAACTGTTGAATACAATTCCAGATAATGCTCAACCCACCGTTTTAGCTGTGCTGCCTGGTCTTGAATAATTTCTCCACTTTTGGACTTTAGGGGAGCAGCTTTTGACGTCAAGGGGCCCGTTGCCTTTTTGATGTTTTCGTACATGACTTTTGCATTGCCCATGTCTGCAGCTGATTGTATACTGGAACAGAGCTTAAGCCAGTAGGTATTGACACATTTACGTGCAACCTTTTGGGCAAGTGACTTAGCTGTTTTTAAGGCATGCAAATTGTCGGGTGTAGGCTTTTCCTTGTAAGCCATAAGAGCTTTCCTTTTTGCTTCAGTGACGGGTTTCATCTCGTCCCAATGTTCATCAAACCAGTCCGTGTTTTTGTGAGATTTTTTGCCAAAGGCTTGTATTGCGGATGTATAGATTGTGTCTCTCAGATGCGTCCATTTGGAGTCAATGGTGACGCATGGGGACATCTTTGAGAGACTTTCCTTCACCTTGTTGTTTGAACAGCTGCGCTATCGCAGGGTCTTTCATGCAGGAGGTATTGATGCGTGGACTTCCCTTTTTCTTTGTGTGGTACGAGTTTTTCCTCATTATTCGTACTTTGCTGGCGACAAGGGAATGATCCGTGTCACAGTCGGCACTGTGATAGCTGCGAGTGAGTAGGACGCTAGCTAGTTGTGCACGCCTGGTGATAATGAGGTCCAGCTGGTGCCATTGGTGGGATCGAGGGTGTCTCCAAGATACTTGATGTATATCCTTGCACTTGAAGAAAGTGTTGGTCACACACAAGCCTCGTGAGCAGCACAATTCCAGAAGCCTTTGTCCATTTTCATTTAACTTTCCTCTTCCAAATAGTCCAAGGCATAAGTTTGAAGGATAACTGTGAACATATAGAGCAGGGGTGGGCAAACTGCGGGCCACATGCGGCCCGCTACAGACTATTTTGTGGCCCGCGGAATCCTGCGGTAATATCGAACAAAATCAATCAATTTATGTTAAAGCTGGATGTTTGTACTTGAATCAAGACTTAATTTTGCTTAGGTGCGGCCCTATGATGTTTCATTTCTTAATATTGCGGCCCTCGTCCTCTAAGGTTTGCCCACTCCTGGGTATAGGAGATAGTCTGATCTTTATAGGGGAGACGAGTCAGATATACAGCAACACAAAAAGTCAACTTTGGTTGCACTCAACAACAATAGTCACAGCCCCTCTGCCCCCACCCAATCGTTTCTCCTTTCTTGCCCCACTTCCTTTGATATCTTGCCCGTTTTTGCGGCAGCTGAGAAAGCAATCGGCGGGCTTCTCTTCCCCCTTCTCTGACATAACTTAAGATTGACATGCGAAACGATCCTCTTGTCCTGCAGTTGTCGGACACAATGACCAGCTCCGTCCACTCCAACCACGACAATGGTCATTATGAACACGCTGTAGGCCGGCACCGTCGCCCCAGACGTCATTTGAACCGCCCAGAGGTCTGACCAAATCTGTATCCGACTTAAGATTATGTTGCCGGTTCGGTGTCACGTGATATTGCCCCGTGATTAGCACGGACGTGTTGTTTTCTTACAATTTAGTTTCGACTGGTCCGCCCTGACATGGGGCCTTTTTTGCAACAAGGGCCCACAAAACGCGGCACTCCTTTATGATGCAACTTTTGGTGGGGCCGGTGCGTTGTGAAGTCAACGTCTGATTGCTGCAGTGCGTTCCCCAGTCTTCATCGTAGTTTATTTAATATTACTGTACGTCACGATAGGCCAACCGACCAATGTATGAACGTATCCTTGGATTGGTCTATATAACTTTACTGTACGTCACGATAGGCCAACCGACCAATTTATGAACATATCATTGGATTGGTTTCTTTGACTTGGTTGTAATTACGCACATGATTTTTTTGTTAATGATGTAAACGGAATGCTATTTAGGTATTAGTCATGAGTATTGAGGAAAAGGGCATAAAAAGAGCAAATTTATTTAAAACTTCACCTCTATTTAAGCGGTCGGAGATTCATCTTAAAAACATGTCAGCCGAATACCTTCTGTGTAATCATTGTCAGCCGAATACATTCTGTGTAATCAATGTCAAATATGTCAGCCGAATACCTTCTGTGTAATCATTGTCAAACGTGTCAGCCGAATACCTTCTGTGTAATCATTGTCAAACATGTCAGCCGAATATCTTCTGTGTAATCATTGTCAAACATGTCAGCCGAATATCTTCTGTGTAATCATTGTCAAATATGTCAGCCGAATACCTTCTGTGTAATTATTGTCAAACATGTCAGCCGAATACCTTCTGTGTAATCATTGTCAAACATGTCAGCCGAATACCTTCTGTGTAATCATTGTCAAACATGTCAGCCGAATACCTTCTGTGTAATCATTGAAAAATGTGTGTATAGTCTGATTTAAAGTTATGTGCGTCCGAAAAACTTCAACGTGATTTTGGTTTATTAATAGGATAAGAAATGTTAACCTGACTTGTGAAAGATTCACCCTGAGCAAGCTCAACATATAGTTTTTGCTTGAAAAAAATTGTAGTCCACGCCAGTGGCGTCACTGGGGGTGCGGTGGGGGCGGACCGCCCCGGGTGACACCAACCCTAGTGACGCATCTGGCTCACACTCATAATAAAATAAAATGGTATCACGCAAATGTAGTGGTATTCTGAAATAATCTCAATTATTTATCCCTCAAACCATCTTAACTAACTGTCCTAACATAAAAGTGAAACAACTAATTATAACTATACTCTACACACACACTCACACACACACACACACACACCAAACTCACTCACTCACACACACTCACTCACACATACATACACACATACACTCACACAAACTCACTCACACACTCACACACACTCAGACTCACACACAAAAACTGACACACTCTCACACACTCACACACACACTTACAGACAAAAACTCACACACACACACTCAGGCAGACACACTCAGACTCACACACACACTCACTCACACACACATACATTCACACACACACACTCACATACACACACTCATAGACACACTTACAGACACTCTCACACACACACACACTCACAAACACACTTACACACACAAGGGGTCAAACGGTTAAGGGGTGTCAATCATAGTGGTGTAGGGATCAAAGCCACGACAAGATGTAAAAGTAGGGGGGGGGCAAGCGAGAAGTTAAAATTTTGTTACGAATTCAACTCACACTCTGAGTGACTCTGATGTTTTTTGTAATTAAGTTTTACATTCACGAATAGCTCCTTGAGGTCTTGATTCGCTTGTTAATACATTAAATTCAATGCTTCCAAACACGTTTAGTTTTTGGTGAGGGACCAACTTACATTCACATTTGAGTGTCTTAGCTAAGTTTAGTGCCACTCAGTACACTGAACACTTCAGCATTTTATTTCTTCTTCTCTGAAACACATGGAGTTCGCGTGACTTTACCGCTTTGTATAGGAAAAACATGAACACCTACTTCATGCACAAATAACAAGCAGTCTAACACCTCTCAAGGGTTTTGACAGTGAATATATTTCTTTATTCCCGGGGTTTTTCTGTACAGCAAATTTGAAAAATAAATAAATAAATGAAACATAGGATTAAACAAGCAGCCATTTTGATGTCTGAAATCACCCCCTTAAGCTAATAATAGAGTCACTCGGTGCTGTCCGAACCCCTAGAAAAGTGTCCGCAATTTAAGGAAAAAAAATGACTGCGCGTGGCCGGCGTGGGCCTACTACTAAAAATAACAAATATTTATTTATTTATTGAAAAAGGGGACATTTGAAAATTAACATATATAATCATGTGTGCTCTCTTTTAATTTTCATAAACAATTTAATAACTTTGAACCTAATTTGTTATTAAATTGTTTCACGTACCATCTCACTTATTTAATTATTTAATATAACTGTACACGATTTGTATATGTTTGAATTGATTGAATAGGAATAGAAAAGTGTTTAAGTTAAGACATCTTTGATAAAATTAAGTTTAGTTTAAATGACCACGTCCCCACGTCTTAAGTTTAAGTGAATTTTTGAAATAAAATCTATGATAATGATGTTATTATTTTTTTGCCTAACCATGCCTAATGAATGCCTTTTTTACATAATCTGTTTCAGTTACAGGTATTTATCAGGTATTATCCTTGAAGATACACTTATACTTATAATATATCTTAATTATCTTTAGTTTAGTAGCATGTTACCCCCCCCCCCCAAGTTTTATTCATTTATTATTATTTACGAGGAAATGAACTCAGGGCTGAGGAATTCCTTTGACACATTGTATGTAATGGACTCACTGACAATTGGTGTTAAAAACTATGACTGTTATGTTAACGATTAATTTTAATTCTTAAAAATTAAAAAATGCAGAAAAGCCACAGTCCAAATGAACGTATACATAGTAGTTAGCAGGTGGCTGCGCGTACTGACTTCCGATTGGCCCAAAAAATGCCACTCATGGCATACGGAGGCGGTCTGAGTGTGACGTCAGAGACATGCCGCGCAACGCTTGGGTTCAACTGAGTGAGGAGAAGCAAAACTCAGTAACGGTTATGGCCGAAGCCAGTTACCTGTGTGAATACAAAACACAGGTATAAACACAAACTCATTGGGATTAATTTACATATTTAAAACGTTCAAACTTCATCGTAAGTAGATATATTTTTAAAATTTTGATTTTTTGTATGTTCTGTGTAGCCCATTCGAACTCACAAGTTTAAACAGAGCGAAGCCAAAGTGCCAAAGCGATCAGTTTTCGATTGCATTCGTTCTGCACACCATTCGGATTCGGCGGTCGCGAAGGGGTGTAATAGCGAAAGTTGGGGATCAGCTCCCAAAAGTTGGTGCTCCAGGCTAAGATTTCCTCTAACGCAATGAAGAGTATTTAAACATTGACTGTGGACGATTTTGTAGATTTGTTTTTTCAATATTCATGTATTATATTCTTCTATTATTAGTAGTATTATTACCATGACGTCCAGGGTCTAAATTTAATTCTGTTTGTTTATTTATTTTAGTATTTTAATTTAAAATTGAAAATTAAATTTAACATTCCATCCATGGCCCATGAACTGTGAACCTATTTGAATTTTATTTTATCGTTAATCATACTTTATTGATTTATTGACTTTATTGTCATTACTAATAGTAATAAGTATATTATAGTATATTTGAATTTGTCATTTGCCAATGTCGATGCTTGTGATATTTCAGTGTCTAAGTCCAAAGTCAAAGTCTCTAAAGTGAAGTCTAAATGCCTAGAGTAAAGCCCAAAATCAACACTAAATTCTTACACTATGCATATGCCTATAGTCTATAGCCCTATGCCTATAATTAAGTATATTATAGTTATAGGCCCTATACTCCTATTCCTATAGTTATAGCCTATAGCCTACATAGACTATAGTCTATAGTGCGTGTAAACCGTAAAGTGTAATTAAATTAGTAATTATAATTGATTGTATATTGTTGATTAGGCCTAATTATTTTTTTTTAATAATCAAAAAGTGTGAACTACTTATAATTTATAATGGCTTAATATTTAATGAAATCAATTTTAAACTAATGACTATATATAGGCATAGGTCATAGTCATAGGTCGGTTATGCATATGCCGCATGCATTGTCTTTGGCATTTGGTTGGCTTTTGAAAGTGAAAGCCACTTTTGTTTTAGCCCCGTCTTATGATTGTCACTGAATACTGAATGCATTGGCATCAAAACAGACAGAGAATTAGGTTTGGTAAAAGTAAAAATACTACAATTATAATTAGCTAATTAAGTCTAAGTTATATAATTTTTATCTAAATCTAATCTAGTACCTTAATCTGAACAACGATATTAGATCTAAATCTAATCTTAAATTCAATGCCAACGGGCCTAGGGAAATGTTTGGAAAAGTCTAGTGTCTAGTGGTATTATTAATGTTAGTACAAAATGCAAAAGCAAATGGTAATATTAATATAATAAAATTAATTAAATAAATTAAAAATTTTAAAAAAGGTATTAATAGTATTAACTATTACCCCCCCCCCCCAATTGCCAATTCCGTTATCGCCTATCAGACCCCTGCATCATCATTCACATTCATTAAGTAACCACAGTCCACAGTCAGCGTTACTGAGAGTGAGAATTATCGGCCAAACAAAAGCCGCTAACCTCATAACATTGATCAACATTAACATTATTAATTTTGTTTTTCCAACTTGCTAACAGTAACAATTAATAGTTAATTTATAGCTACTATGAAAGGTCTGAAAGGCAATATTTATTTGACTATTAATATTAATATTATTCATGCTATGAATATGAGCGACCTAACAGTAAGTTTTTGAGTTGGCAGATTTACTGATTTACTGCGACAATATTAATAGCCATTTGCAACATAATTAAATAGCAATATTTAGCTAAAAAAAGTTAACAAGCCAAGATTTAATGTAATACAACAAAGTCACAGGCAGTACACATTTAAAGTGATAGTACGAGTTTGAGAAGGTAAAATATATAACTTTGGACATAATGTATTCCAAATAGATCATTTCAAGAAATCCAGTATGATGAGTAATGAAGTCTTGTTTCATATGTGTGATAAATACTTAAATACTTGACTAATACATAGCCTGTGTCAGTTATTCTAACCTGGAATTGGAATGTTACATTTCAAACATCTACTAACACATAACCTGTGTTACTTATTCTAACCTAAACTGGAATTGGAATGTTACATTTCAAAACATCTACTAACACTTAGCCTGTGTCAGTTATTCTAACCTGGAATTGGAATGTTACATTTCAAACATCTACTAACACATAACCTGTGTTACTTATTCTAACCTAACCTGGAATTGGAATGTTACATTTCAAAACATCTACTAACACTTAGCCTGTGTCACTTATTCTAACCTGGATTGGAATGTTACATTTCAAAACATCTACTAACACTTAGCCTGTGTCACTTATTCTAACCTGGAATTGGAATGTTACATTTCAAAACATCTACTAACACTTAGCCTGTGTCACTTATTCTAACCTAACCTGGAATTGGAATGTTACATTTCAAACATCTACTAAAAATACTGGCCTCAAATATCACCTCAATTTTTAACAAAGATTTTATTCAGAAATAATTTTAAATCATCATTATAATTAATAATACAACAATCAAATCAAGAAATTTGAATTCTACTTGTTAAAGGCACTGGATGTTTAATGCTTCATTATCTTCATGCAATTTGTACAATTTAGTCCAATAGTTTAATAGTTTTCTCAGTTTTGATCTAAAAACTGTTTAAGACTAACAATAACAATTATAAATAATACTATGAACATTGTTACTTTTAAATATTTGTATCTTTGTTTCAGAAAATCATTTTCAATAATTAAATCTTATCTTTTGTCTATTTCAGATGAAAAATCCAAACAGTTAAAGCAAACTTACCTCATTCAAGAGCCAAGCTTATCCCTAAAAAGGATGGCCCCATCAGTCTCACAAGCCTGTAATGAAGTCATTCTAATGAGGCACAAGTCCATAAAATAGTTTCCAGCACAACACCAAAAACAACAACAACATGGCACAGGATACAGGCTCCAAGGTGTTGGTCAATAGAAGGCTACACAATGCTGCCACTCTCAGCCATATTGTCTGTGTCATTCTCATCCATTTTTTGGCAGAGTTTGCACAGGGCCAGGGCCCAGGTCTGATTGAAATGTCAGTCATTGAGGAATCTCCAGCAGGGACGGTCGTGGGCCAGGTTACTGCCCAGCCTAATTACATGTACACATTCCAAGATCCAACAAGTCTGTTTGAGATAAGTTCATCTGGAACAGTTCGGACCCTAAGAGTTATAGACAGAGAATCTCTTCCCAATCCAGTGATTCGTTTATTTGTAACTGGCAAGTCCAACAACCCTCAGGATAGGCCGATTACCTTGAGTGTTGCAATTACTGTCCTTGATATCAATGATAACTCCCCTGTGTTCAGCGCTGATGGAGGCACTCAGACCATCTCGTTTCAAGAAGATATTAGAGAGGGTAGAAAAAGTATTGCCACTGCTACAGATCCTGATGAAGGTAACAACGGAACCATCAGGACATATGAAATTGTTGGGGGAAATGAGGCTAGCATGTTTGGTTTGGATTTTTCTGGTCTGCCTCTGATTTTATACATTGCCAAGAGAGGTAATGAGAGTTTTGACAGAGAGAAGCTAGACCATTACCTCCTCAACATTTCAGCTCAGGATGGTGGTAACCCACCAAAGTATGGTTACCTTACCGTTAAAGTCATCATACTGGATGTGAACGACAACACGCCAGCATTTGACCTGAGCCAGTACAGGACCCAAGTTAATGAGAGCGCTCCAGTTGGGAGCTTAGTGTTTAGGGCAGAGGCCACAGATAATGATTTGGGGCTGAATGCTCAGATAGTCTATCATCTTGAAGATCAGACCAACCAATTTAAAATAGATGAGAACACTGGGGAAATACGGACAGTGACAAGTCCGCTTATATGCAAGTTCCGATGCAACAGGTCAACCGATCCATGCAGCTCCAACAGTTGTTTTACCATTGTTGAGGCAACAGACAAGGGACTTAACCCTCTCACCGGCAGGGCATATCTCTACATTGAAGTTCTTGATGAAAACGACCATGACCCTTTGATAACTTTTACTGAGCACTCAAATGAGATAACAGTGGCCAATGTGGATGAGAATGCAAGCCTCCGAACTGTTGTGTTCACTGTCAGTGTTTCTGATGCTGACAGTGGTCTAAATGGAGAAACCACGCTGTCAATAATCAAGGGTAACGAAGAAGGATATTTCAGTTACAACGTCGTGGCCAACTTCAACATCGCCTGGGTCCAAGTGGCCAAACAGTTGGATCGTGAAACTATTGACAGGTTTAACATCACATTCAAAGCTGTGGACAAGGGCACACCACCCAGGAGCTCAACTGCACACATAGTTATTTTAGTCAATGATGCAAATGACCACAGTCCAGAATTTGAGCACTCAGAGTACAAGGTCAGCCTGAGTGAGTTTGCTAAGCCACATTCCTTTGTAGCCAGTATAAGGGCAAGTGATAAAGATGAAGGGGTCAATGCCCAACTTACCTATGAAATTTCCTATGGAAATGACAATTTGCAATGGTTTTCCATCGACGCTGACACTGGATTAGTTACCACCGTTACTTCAATTGATCACGAAGAAGCTACTTCAGTTTCTCTGAACATATCAGCTCATGACGGGGGCTCTGACCCCAAATACAGCTATACCGTTCTTACCATCTACATCCAGGATGAAAATGACTATATACCAACGTTTACGCAAACCATCTACAATTCAGAGCTGATGGAGAATTCACCAGCCGATTCTGAGATTGTTACTGTTAAAGCCATTGACAGGGACAGTGGCATTAATGCTACTATAGAGTATGTCCTTCACCCAGACACACTGATGAAATATCCAGATCTGTTCAGTATTCAGTCCAGTGGTAGAGTCTCCACATTGAAAATCTTTGACAGAGAAGAGAGGGACAGATACACCATCAAGGTTATAGCACGTGACAAGGGCCCAAACCCACTCTCCTCCACTGCCACCATTCAACTGACTATAAAGGATCTCAATGATAATCGCCCCAAATTTTTATCCCGGGAGTATTATGTCAATATTTTTGACAACGATTCTGCTGGACAGCCTGTGATAAAAGTTTCAGCATCTGATAAAGACATGGGTGACTTTGGCAAAGTGACCTATTCTATGGTGGACACTTACAATAGTTTCAGAATCCAAGCAGACACTGGGGTCATCTCAACATCCAGGATACTCCTGAGGCAACCTTATAAGTTAATGGTGTCTGCTAAAGATGGTGGAGATCTAACATCAGAGTCAGACGCAACGGTCAATGTCATTGTAATAACCATGTCCAGCACCGCTCCTGACTTCTCGTCTCTTGCGTATGTATTTGAAATAACCGAAGATAATGGGGAGCTGACTCCTAATATTGGCAGGCAGGTGGGTGTTGTGTCGGCGACAACATCCCAAGCTGGGAAAACTGTTACCTATGCAATAACCGGCGGGGATCAGGAAGGTGTTTTTAAAATAGATTCTTTGTCTGGCAGGATTCAAACTCAGTTGGCAGTTGACAGGGAGGAGAGGGCCGAGTACAACTTGACTGTGATTGCTTTTGATGGAGGAAGGATTAGTTTGAGGAAAGTCACCGTAACGGTTAAAGACGTGAATGACAATGCGCCTGCCTTTATCACTGACACCACTGAAGCATTGGTCATGGAGAACTGGCCTGTTGGTCACAACGTCTTCTTTGCCCAAGCTGTCGACAGGGATGATGGCAACAACCGTGAGCTGAGCTATAGCCTCACCTCCACAGATGACACAAACAGTGTCTTTGCCATCAATGCCAGCACTGGGGTCATTTACTTGGCTAAACCCTCTGACCAGATGCCCACTACATCTGTGACACTGACAGTCACAGCCACTGATGCAGGTGCCACACACAAATCAAAATCCATGTCTGTTAAAGTCAAGGTGGAGGACGTTAATGACCACACTCCGATGTTTGATGAGGACAGGTATGAACTATTTCTGTCCGAGTCACAGATGGTCAACGAGGTGGTCAGGGTTTTGTCAGCAAGTGACGGTGACAAGGGCCAAAATGCTGAGCTGAGCTACGGTATAATTAGAGGTAATGAAGATCGCAGATTTGGGATATTCCCTGATGGTTCCTTGTATGTGGCCCATGAGCTGGACAGGGAGAAGAAGGCCATGTACTCACTCACAGTGGCAGTACACGACAATGGAGATGAGCCTAGAACCTCTGCTGTAAACATCACCATCTATGTTGAGGATGAGAATGACAACAAGCCAGAGTTCTCCAGAGATATGTTTGAATTCTCCATCAGAGAGAATCAAAATGCCAGCACGTTCGTAGGGACTGTTCAAGCCAGCGATGAGGACATAGGGAGAAACTCTGAGATTATCTACTCTTTGGCAGATGGCAATGATAATTTCTCCATTGATCCTATTTTGGGAACCATCTTTTCTAAAAGGGCATTTGACCGTGAGTACATTGTCAAGACCACTAGTGTATCTTATTATGTCTTTGATGTTTACGCCACGGATAACGGTGTAGTCAAACTACAGAGCAAGGCATCTGTCAAAGTGAATATTTTGGATGAGAATGACAATGCGCCTGTGTTTGCACTTGCTGCGGATACTACCATTGGTGTATCAGAGCACAGTAATGTTAATGAAACAGTCTTCACACTTCTTGCTGTTGATGCGGATGAAGGGGCCAATGCTGCAGTCACCTACACCATCACTAAAGGTAATGAGGATTCCAAATTTGGAATTCAGCCTGCAACCGGCCAACTGTACCTGAAAGATTGGCTGGACAGAGAGAAGGTAGACAATTACAAGTTGACAGTGAAGGCTACTGATACAGGGGCAGATATCCAGCTCTCTGCAACAATAAACCTGAACATTCTTGTCTTGGACTACAATGACAACGCACCAGAGTTTGATATGGGCACCCCGTTAAACATAAGTGTCCTTGAAAGCACTTCAGTAGGTGATACTCTGGTGACTTTCACAGGCAGTGATAAGGACATCGGGATAAGCGCCACAATAAGGTTTGACATTGTTTCGGGGAATGTTGATGATGCCTTCTCACTGGGTGTCTACTCAGGTAAACTGTCCCTGAGTCGCATGTTGGACTATGAGACAACTAAACTTATAGCTCTGAACATAACTCTGTCAGATGCAGGATTCCCATCCCTGTCCGTAGCCAGGACTTTGCTGGTCAACGTCATAGACGCCAATGACAACACTCCAGTGTTTACGGATGGATTCACTCAGTTTTATTTTAACGAAACCATTCCACCAAGAACGAGAATTGCAAAAGTTTCCGCCACAGACAAAGATTCTGGCGATTATGGAACAGTTCGGTACAGCTTGTATAAGCAGAGCCCTTCTGGGAACTACTTCAGCATCAACTCCAGCACCGGAGAGATAATGCTGAGTCGCACGCTGGACAGGGAAACCTATGAGTCCTTCAGGCTGACCATTCAGGCCATTGATCAGGACCCAAACATATCCCAACGCAGGACAGCGGAAAAATCTCTGACCATCATTGTTCAGGATGCCAACGACAACACCCCATTTTTCCAGTCCTCGAGAGCTTTTCTTGTCCCGTATCCATCTTCTGTTGGCACCACAGTGGCCTCTGTATATGCTACTGATCCTGATGCTGGAGACAATGGAAAAGTCAGCTATTCCTTCAGTGGGCCAAGACCACCCTTGTTTAGCCTCAATTTGACCTCAGGTGCCATAACATTGACCAGTGCCCTGTCACTGTCACAGTTCAGCTACCCTATGACCATCACAGCAACAGATGGAGGCTTTTCTGATATCCTCGGGCCGAAATCTTCCACTGTTACAATCACTCTGCTCATCTACACCAGCACAGGAAACGGCCCTACATTATCCCCCACAAGTCCCACAACTGGGTCTGTCACAGAAAATTCCAATGTGGGTACAACCATCATGCGTGTAGAAGCTGCACCATCCACTGGTAGTTTCAGTGTGGATTACTACATCACTCAGGTCAAAGCCTCAGGCAAGAACCAAGGTGGATTATTTACCATCAATCAATCCAGTGGAGTTATATTTACAACAGCAGCCATCGACAGAGAAGGCATTGGAGTGGATACTTTAACAGTGGATATTACTGCGGTGGAGAGTGGTGGAAATGGACAAAGGGCAACCACACAACAGGTAAGAAAATTTTGCCTTCAAGTTTCTGGTTCTTTTAGCCACTGTCTTGTCTGTTTTTGGCCAGGGATGGTATTGGGCAACAACTGACATTGTATTCAAAATCTCATGGCTTATTCATTCCATTTGCTAAGAAACATTTTGAAGTCATTTTTTTTATAAAGAATGAACTAATACTATGGAACTTTCCGATTACAATTTAATTTTAAGACCTCAATTACCTATTTTAATAATGTTGAAAAAGAAAATACTTACAATGCTTTAAAAAACAACAACAACAACACACCCATCATTGATCATGTTTAAGAAAATAAATATGAGGAGTGTGGTGAAAGGGGTTGTTGATATTACTAATATTAATATTAGCCTGGGCATGGCATAGTTTAAACTTTAAACTGGGTCTTCTTAAAAGTTTTGTTTAAAAATGAATTTAATGATAAATTTTTTTCAGCTGTTCACATTAATAGGTTTTTATTATGGCAGAATAATTTAAATTAGAATGTAGGCTTTATTTTATGTGATGAAGACAGCACATCCCGGTAAAAAAACATCATTGCGGTGCCTTTCACAGTGGTATACACCCATGACCCCTGATTGTTGACCTTCTCTTGATATGCCTATTTACCAATGCCAATGGTGTTGTACATCTCTCTAGTTTAAAAGAACCCCTCATAATTCTACGGTTTATACTTTTAAAAAAATGCTTCGCCCATACTCATTCCACCCGTTGTCTGGCGTCACCTCGGGGTTTTCAGAAGTTCTCGCCAGATATTTTCGGTTGACACGCTAGCGCAGGGGGCAGCCCTCGACCCTCACAGCCTCGTGTAAACACATCAAAGCCTACCCTACGAGTTATCTTAGAGCCATCGCCGTGGAGCTGGGTTCGTGCGGCTTCAATAGAGATAGACCAAGAGCGACTCGTCGAGGAGGAGATCCGAGCCTGTCACTTATCAATAGCTTTCCTTTCACTCATCTCATACCTTCCTGTTGTAAACAAACCTCGGCACATCTTTCTCAGCCTTTCACAAGAAAAATAGAGCGACAGGAAAGGGGGGGGGGGGATAGAAGAGTTTATTTCATTTGTGTTTTTTTTTCTTAGAGGAAAAAGTTAGAATTTTACTTAAAGAAAACAATCAATTTTTTGTTATCCGGACCAATGCCAATCAAACTTTGTGTTAGGAATGCTAGGATGGAGGTACGACTTGAACTTGAATATTGGACCTCGCCAAAAAGTTAAATAATTTACTTATATTTTTCATGACAAAAAAAAAATGAAGGATGGTTTTTGGGACTTAATTCCTTCCTGTCAGGCACATTCAAAAACGATCCTCTCAACTTAATATGGTAACAATGTAACAACTCTTTTAATCTTCTTTAACTTCAGCGATATTGAATACTTTCTCGGTTGATGCCCCCAGTTCTATGACTAAATTCATGTTTGATATCACATATATTAAAACAGACCAGATCATTAACTTATTATTACCGTCATTTTAGTATATATGTGAGACGTAGCTTTAAACCGTGCGGTATGAGTGACTTTCAATACACACATTTTCAGGTTTAGTTTACTTACTTTTAAATATGCGCCTTTAACGCATCTCATCAAAGACAGTTTTGAGGGCAGCATATGGAAGTTTTGAAAGAACATATGCTTGGAAAATCATTTTAAAAACATCGTTCATCAATTGTTAAAAGTGTGCCCCTATTAAAATCAATTATCTAAGCATTCCACATTACCAAACAAGTGCTGGCTACAACATTTAGTCTTCATCTAACGCAGTCAAATTTCAACACCCATGATTTCAAGGTTCAAGATTCAAGTACCTCTGATTTTTTGTTTCATTAAAAAAAAATAATTGTATATTCCAATCTTGAATTTTGTAGTTTCTAAAATTGAAACCCTTGAATTATATTGAAATAAGGCCGGCCATTTAGTCTAGTAAAATCTTCTCTGGTAAGAGTCGTCGTGAAATGCCCCTAAGGCCAACTGGAATTAGTCGATATACGTTGTACGCCAGCAGAGACTTGGGCTCTTCTACGCCATGTCAGGTAAAGGTAGAGCAAGAAAGATAAATAGGGCCCTAAAAGTTTGACACAATGGGCCTCAGACGATTGACCTGAATAGAGCCGAAGATTGGCTTGGCCAGGCATCTCGCTCAAAAACTGGGGAGAGAGAGGGGGGGAGACGACTTCAGAAGTTCGTCATTCAGTGCTAAAAAAATCACGCTTGACTGGTGTTGTAAAGGCGTTGGTGGTGGGGGCTGAGAAAGCTTTGCGGGATAAAGATATTTTATAGGATTTAAAAAAGAAAAAATGGACCAAATTGGTTTCTAGCCGTGACTGTGAGAGGGCAAGGGAAATAATTGCACAGGGAGGGGTACAACAAGTACAGGACAGCTGAGAATGCCGTTGATGTGTAATGAGAAGGTGGGTGGGTCGCGGGCACAGCCGTTAGATGGCATTGTGGCATTTTCAATGACGAAATACCTTATATTTGAAAACTTGGATACAATGAGTATCGCTGCTAGTCAGTTTTGAGAGTGTGTGAGTATTTATGTTGGTGGAAGCACTTGAAGCTAGTGAAAGTGAAAACGTTTTTACTATGGTCTGTATGACTGTATGTACTCACTTATGAGCAGATTTTTCTTTCAAATCTCACGAAAGCGCTGAAGAATTTTTCAAATAATTCTATTCAGACTATTCCTTCATCTGCTAAACGAAATAGTGGGTTAGGGTTGGGAATATACAATAAATAATTTTATTAATTATTATTTTTAAATGGTGAAAGTCATTGAGTCCGATAATTTATTTCTTTATATATCTTTTTGTTGTTGGCTTTCTGAATATTGGATTATAATATTTTATAAACAAATCTTTATATTTTATGTATATACGAGCTGTTCATTGGATTAAAGCATTAATAACTTAACATCGATTCCTCTGACCATGACTGTTCATACTTATTGAGTTCATTTTAACATTGGGAAATTTGACCGCGCTCCTCTTCCACACTCACCCAGACGAACTCATCCCATACCCGCCCCCTCTCCAACCAGCCGCCGCTCAATGATTGCACACTCCGTCCCAGACTCAACCCTGCCCCACCCCTCACACGCCATCAGCCTGTGCCCCACCCCAAGCTTAACGTAATACACGCACCCCCATTTGAGGCCTTGGTGAAACTAACATCTGGTTTCTCACAAGTTGCCTTATGATGGATGTGTTACTTCGTCCTGTGGAGAGACGTTTCTCTCCCGGCTGTTCCATGTTCATCAACTTCGTGCTCACCCTGACCCTCTCCCTCCCCATCTCTTTAGCCGTTTTCCCCTCAACTTCTTTCGTAAAAGTTCAGCTGATTGGCTTAGTTCACGTCTATCTTTTATTTCTTTAAACTCGTTTGAACTGTGCTCTACTGAAAAGTTTCTCATTATTATGCCTTAGCCTTCCTTATACGTCATACAGGATCTACTGCCAAATTAAAAAAAAAAAAACAACTTTTTTTCGTTTCTCTTTTATGTTGTTGCCAGGTAGCGATACCAAACTGTCGGTATATTAAATTTGATATTTAATATTGACCTTAAAAATGTAATCTTACCCATCTAGACTTCATCAAATACTGTTGAGTTCACAAAACCTTTCATAAAACCTTTTGTTCCGGAATGTTATATCATGTTTATCTTTCCTTTAGGGCCAAGCCAACATTCTCATTAAAATAAAATGTACATCCGGTGAGGTTATTTAATTATTGCCTCGTGTCATTGACGACCCATTCAAGAATCATGCTAACAGCTTGGGAATCCCTTTCATTACCCGATGACGCACAACCATGATATTATGTCTTCTGGTGGCTGGAGCCAAGAGCCAACAGACTGACAACTGTTTACGGTCTTGAGTCTTAGGGAAGCACTTGCGCCACTTGTTTTAACAAGCGCCTGTGCTGGAGGCCGTACAATAAATTGTTGAAAAAAAGGCAGTCAGTGTATCTGGCCGTAGAGGGTGAGCGTAAGAAAAATTTTTTCGCTGGTCCTTACTGAAACTAAACCCGAAGGTAGGCAACTCTGGAGGCATAAATCATCCAAAATCTCGTGATCCTACCTTCGCATCTTATCCACTCAAAGAATGCGTCTTAGAACTGGCGTTTAAAGTTGTTGCTACGCGCGTAATGTAGTTTACGGTAGTTAATACTACGTCGCCAATTCATTCAGTGGGCAGAGGCGCCACTTAAGGGGGATACCTTTTTGCCATTTCACGGGAGCTAGTGTTGTTAGATATTTGAAACTAGGTATAAATTAATTTCGGGGAAAAGAAAACCCTGAAAGAAATACTTAACTTGAACATGGAATTTAAAAAACAACAACATAGTCCTAACTCCTAACTCAGTGACATGATTTCTTTCGTTGATGCGCGAACAAATTTACTATTTTAGACATTATCGCTACTGGATTACATTACACTATGTGTTTTCAGAGTGATACAAACAAAATCATTGTGGAACTTATGCTTTGCCATTTGATACTTACCATAAAAAGTATAGGAACCCGACGACTCCCGCGCGTTGCCATGCCATAACAGATGTGCTTGTTGCTGTTTCTTTTAATAAAATTTAAAATAGCCCAGTTCAGAAAAATTCCTCGCACTGTCTGCTCTTTTGTTCATTTTGTGACCGTCCGAGCATAGAGGTCAGTGGGTTTGGCTTAGTCCCGGAGCGGCTGAGGGAAACCTGTGTATTGTCTGATCCGGGGAGAAAGGCGTTATTGTGGGTGTGAGTCCAAACCCCCCGGGGCTATGGCAGGGAGCCTAGATCGTAGGGACATTGTCCATCAATTGGGCCTTTTGAAAATGGCAACAGGCCCGCTGAAAGCGGAACTGGAATGCGTGACTTGACACGTCTTCAAAAGACCTTGCACCAGCAAGTGTCCAATCTTATTTTAATTAACTATTTTCATATCATTCAAATGTCTGTTCTGGGGTGATTCGACATTAATCGGCGTTATACCCAGGAATTAACTCCCGATGCTGAAAATTGTCTGTCCGATTATAAAGATGTGGCCCCGATGCAGCACTAGCGGCGGTGGCATTTTAATTGATCATATTTGGAAATCACATTTGATTTAGGATAAATCATATTTTTATCACATGGCATCAAAATGTAACCTTGCTATATGGTTATTAGTATTTGCCCTCATATTATAGTAAATGCTCTAATTCTAATGATATAAGTATAGGGCCTAGGAAACCTAGTCTAATTATGTCTAATATATTTATTTTCATAATTAGGAGTGATTTCTGGTTTGGCCGACAAAAATAAGTAGGTGTTTGAATTGTTTGTGAACAACTGAAACATAGATTCAACTATTTATCTAAATTAACTCTTCTTATACCCTGAGTCAACTGTGACAAAACTAATAAATATTATTACATTCCTCCTGATGTCCCCGTCTTAAATATTGTTGGTTTGTTTTTTCCTTTCTAAAAATTCCAATATTTATCCTAAATAATGTCATAACCACATAGAAAACAATGATGAAATTCTGTTTCGGCTTTTGAAATAATCTTCAAAACCGACACCCCTCCCTTCTTTTCCCCAACAGAACGCAACTAGTGGATTTCCTCTTACTTCTGAATTCTATTTTGACATCAAAGCCCAGGTACAGCCGGAAAGAGTCAGGCTCGTTTGGTCCCCCGTGTCCACGTAAATCCTCCAAGCTGTATGAAGATTACCACCACCGCAACACTCACTGTCGTGTTCTGACGTTGGTTCACGAGACACGTAATTTATTGCCTGCCGTCCTCCAGGCGGCATCTCTTTGAACCACCACCCCCTCCTCCAAGAACACACACCTGAGACTGATGTTGGTGTGGAGGGTCGACCCCATCCCCCCTCCCCCAGCCCTCCTGTCCTACGACCTGATCCTCTGGGTATGTAGAAATTGGTCTTAGATGGCTCAACTTTTTAGTTTGTTTTAAGGTTGTAATAAATCTTATGATATCCAGTTGATCGGCTATTTTTATGGTCGGCGTTAATATCAAGGTAACTTTTCAAGGTCCACGTCTCAATGCTGTGTACAGTTTCTTTCTATTCTCAATGAAAATCCATTTTGCAAAATAAATAAAAACCAATTATTAAAAATAAGCGACCGTTTTTACTGCCTTGTCTCACCACTGAAATCTTGTAAATGTGTATCTGTACTTAGATAAGCTAATGACTATGTGATTAACTGTTCTTTATTAAAGAGTTCCCGGTCGAAAGACATTGATATACTAAGTTTGAATTATGATATGCCTATCTCGTGTTTTGATAACTTTGATCATTGTTTGTTTATGAAATTGTTCAAGATGTGGTACCTTGTACTTTAATGCCGACCTTTGACCTTGTGCCAGTTTGTTTAAGGTCTCTCTCCTTGACAGGTTACAGGTGCTTACACTGACAGCACGGAACGAGGCGAACTTTGTGCTGAGTTAAGGAACATGGAGGAGTTTTTGGTGCTCACACTTGCAGCTTGTTTGGTTTACGCGGGTCTGCAATGGGCGTGGGGCTGCAGAGTACAGGGGTCTCCGGGCCTTGATGTCTTAGGAGACTTGAAAAATCAAACAATACAGTGCGAAAACTGAACATAGAAGGTTCCATGTTGTTAGCTAAAATCTGGTACTCATGTGAACCAACGGGAACCATCGTGGTAATATAGAGTTGACATGACCAAAGCTGGGTCCCAGCATGTTTATGACATGAACCTCTTGTTTTGACATAGATTTTTGTCAATTAGAAATTTAAACCCGTAAGTCCTCTTGCCAAACAAGCCTTAAACACGATCTTTCTTGCCCAAAGTGAAGCTTAAACACAGTTTTATTTCCCCAAAGACAAGCCTTAACACAATCTTCCTTGATCAAACACAAATATACCGCCACCATGTCTAGCTGAGATCTCGTCGTGACTCTGACTGGCGATGATGAACGTGCGACCAACATCATCAAACTAAGAGACCCACGTTTTAGGCATTCTTCAGATAGTAATGGCTTCGCCCGCGTTCAAAGCAAAAAAGTGCACAATTGAACCCGTCTTCAAACTAAGAAACAGCAGAACAAATTCTGGAGAATCTAAAAAATTCCAATCTGATCTGTATTTCGAAAAAAAAATAAAAATAAGAACGCTTATTAAAAAAAAATTACATTAAAAAATTATTAAACATGATCCCAAAAGATTATAAGTATTCAAGAATATGGCAGAAATAATCAGCCACTTCTATTTGATTCCATCTAGTATGATTGGTAATTGGTACCACATCGTTCTACGTGATTACTTTGTTTCGAGAAAATCTCTTCTAAGACATTACAGACACCTATATTGATGAGGTGGCTTTTAAAAATCTCGCCGCACAAACTCAGTAATAAATGAATAAATGTAATCAAATATGAGTTAAAAGTTTTGTTTGAAACAAATTTCACCAATAGTTGGACAATCGCTGACCACACTATCTAGTCCATCTCATGACCAGCTAACACTATTTTGTTACGGCCCAACCATTGCTGAAAGTCGTATGGTGTCTTTTATGTCACTTGGTGACCTTCCTAATGAGAATTGTGCAATGTAATATCATGAAAAATTCATGCCATGGATTCAACTATACTAGGCCCAGACCAGTACTTGAATGCAGATGTCGATTTGCCATTAAACGGGCCTGACAAACGGATCTTTTGATGACATTCTTGGGGTTTAGATGGGGATCTTTTGACTACCAGTATTTTACAAACATATTTCAACAAAATGCCAAGGCCGATTCCCAGGGGACACATTTTTCTGCGGTCTCCGCTTCTGACTGGCAGTTAACCTTGCTACAATACACCCTAAACATTACACCATTTAGTTAGAAGTCCCATAGTTAAATAATTATCTCCCACCCTCCTCGGTGTCTCTCTTATCTTATCTCTCTCCTCTCTTTTTCTTGGACTTAAAGGTCACAGTTACAATTTTTCTTTGTAAAATGACTTTCTGGACTTAAAAGTGCCTAGTACAAATAAATTGATGTGGAATGCAGATTCAGACATATAGAAACGACCACTGACGTCTGAAATAGAAAATAAACATGAACAAACCATTCGCACGAGCCAACTATTAAATGAAAACCACGTGAAGGTACAGACGTGCTAGTTAAATACTTTTTTAAAAGTTTGTGTAAAGGGGGAGAGGGAGGGTAAAATTTACCGGCACAGGCCATAGAACTCAGCATGACCAGTAAATGAACAAACACAACGGTTCACCGGCTCCAACGCTTGATTCTCTTTCTCCCTGGCCATTCCTCCACCTGTTTCCACCTAGCAACGGCACTCACCATCGCCTCGCGTGCTGTGGGATATGGCGGCACACGCAGTCTCGCTATTGATTTGCCAGATGTCAAGAATCGAATCAAGATTTCCTTTCTGGCAATGCTCGAGATTGGTTTCCAGCTTACGTGGCATATTACAATACAAGCGATAGCAGCGAACAGCTTACGGTATGGGATCAAGGGACGTCGTTATGATGTGCTATGAGGTTTTTAAACAACCGCCGACCTTGGAAATCACTTTAGAAAGTGATCTGATGTTGTAATGTGCTGGCAAATATTTTTCTTCAAGGGGCATTACATGGCTTTACTTTGCATAATAGTAAAATATAGAATGTAGAAATTGAAGGGATATATTTTATTTCTATTTGTCGTATGTGGAAGAAGACACACAGAGAGAAATGCCTTTGTTTCTTTTTCTTCTTCTTAATCATCGAACTTTAACCCTTAAATTGAAGCAGTTACAGAAACTTAAATCATATGAGCATGTTTGGAATATCAACACTAGCTCTCATTAGACAAGACCGTGTCTTAGTGTTAAACAACACGTCACCGGTACTAGCACCCGTCCTGCCAAGACTATGTAGTCAATGAACAAGAATGCGTTAGCTATGACTTAATGAAATATTTAACAAACTCTCGTCGCTCAACAGCTTTCTGCGCCCACTTCAATCTTCAGTGTCGTTGGAAACTTAATATTAGAACCACTGACCTACCTGTACACGATGTTGGTATGTAATGCGATAATGAAAGAGACGGTAGTGAACACGACAATAATGCATTGCCATTAAGAAATGGATTATTATCATAGAATCTTTGATACCCTCAGGATAAAGTTTCAGTGCTATACGTGTATGAACATAAAATTAAGGAAGTTTATGACGAATGTATTTATTTAAATTTATTAATGGCGATGGGGGAGTTAAAGAACATTCTTTATTGTCTTGAATAGACAGTTTGGTTAATGCTGTTTTAAGTACATTGATACATTGTGAGTAGCTCACTGTCACATATTTCAGACACAATGGTAAAAAGAAAGATTGGAGACAGGACCGTAAATCTTCAAGTATGGCCTGGTATAGACATATTGGTCTCTTGGGGGAAATAATCGTTGAATATTAAAATTTGTGGAGTGCAATAGTGGCAAGTCTTAGAGTGTAACATATCAATTAGAGCAACAATTATGTTATTATGAAAGAAAAATTAGAAAAAAATGCAGTATCTCTAACAAAAATCGTGTGCTATCTAAATTTACAACGTGTATTATTTGAACGCATAACTGGCATAGACTTACATGAACGTAACCGTATTCTAACAATGCCTTAAACCTAGTCTTACATGAACTTACACCTGGTCTTACATGAACTTACACCTGTCTAACATGAACTTACACCTGTCTTACACGAACTTACACCTGTCTTACATGAACTTACACCTGTCTTACATGAACTTACACCTTGTCTTACACGAACTTACACCTGTCTTACATGAACTTACACCTGGTCTTACATGAACTTAAACCTGTCTTACATGAACTTACACCTGTCTTACACGAACTTACACCTGTCTTACATGAACTTACACCTGTCTTACATGAACTTACACCTTGTCTTACATGAAATTACACCTGTCTTACATGAACTTATTCTGTCTTACATGAACTTACACCTGTCTTACATAAACCTACACCTAGTTTAACATAAACGTATACCTAATCTGATATAAACTTACACCTAGTTTAACTTGAACTTATGTCTAATCCTCCATGAATTTCCTGCATAAAACTACTTGGTCCAGATAAGCTGATCTGACATTGTGTTTGTATGTTGTATATCGCATAATGAGTTATGAGTAATATTATCCCTCCACTCTGTCGTTCGTTGGTCAGGGTACAAAATAACAAACTCGTGTGCAGAGTTTCACAGCATCCATTTTTTGTACAACATTGTACACCCCCAAAACACTGATATTATATTAACCTCATCAAAATTTGCTGCGCTGTTATTATAATTGACTGCTTCACGACGTTGGTCAGAAATCGGCGAAACCGAGCAAATGTTAAAAAGGGAACTTGATGAAAACATGCGCTGCATGATATCATCGGAAAAAAAACATATTTTCTTCTGAGTATCTTTACATAAGAGAAAAAGCAGTATGATTCACCCCCCTCCCCTGTTCTTCGTGACTAAGACCACAAGTTATATGATTATATGCTGTGTTGAATGGCATCCTACAACGGCTTGTGTAGCGACGCGCGTTAAACGGGACATGAAAGTGAGAGTAGCCACTTGATGGTAGCAGGCGCTCGTAAAACCCCCCATGAAATAAGGCCGTGAGGTGTTACTGAAATGGCGCCAGTGATGTTGAAGAGTCACCCACATGCTGGGTACACGATAAAAAAACACGATAGCGAATGGTTAGCCATAGTCTGCCATAGTCCAGCACTCCTTACAGCAGGAAGACCCTCCTCTCTAGCACATCCTCCTGCAAAAATACGCCACGCATGTTATGGACTTCCTCCACGAGCTTACCATTATTAAGACAGAAAATTCGTTCGAGGTGTTGTCGAGCTCCCATATTGTCCCTGTTCCCACCGCTAAAAGCCGCCATATGAAAGACGTCTTAAGGTAGATATTCTATGGTCTGCCCGGATTTTTGCGCTTGAATGACACCATGAAGTTGTGAGAGCCACGGCCCGTGACGTCTCCGGTGTGCGTTGATACCAAGTAGAGCGCCGGCGTATTATGGTAATCTACCGACGGATTTTTTCAAATTAAAAAAAAAAAAGGAAAGACAAAGGTGAGAAGCTATCCGTTATGCACATAAATTACGGCTGGTGTCTGTAAAGGAATGTAACGGAGACTGTGTTATGAACAGAATCATGAACACAATAACTTAGTGCATTTACTGGGGTCTTCTCTTGTAAGTTTATTTAGGATTTAAGACACGGAATAAATCTTTACTTGTGTAATTACAATAACCAGATAATAAAAATACTTTTATTGTGGTGTTCGATAAACAAATTTGATGGTCATAAAAAATCAAAAGTGCACACTCCGCCCCCCCCCCTGTTCTTCACCAATATTTCTCTGGCATGCACCGTGCGTATGTAACCCACATACGCAAATCCCAACACTACACACATAAAGCAACTTTGTTTTAATGCCACCTCGTTCTCATTACGACCTTTATATTATGTAAGGAATGCTTTTTTTAGTAGTCCTAAATTATTCTCATTTCAGTCAAACCCCATGCACTCCAAAACTGTTCTAACAACAGTCAAACCCCATGCACCCCAAAACTGTTCTAACAACAGTCAAACCCCTGCACCCCAAAACAGTTCCAACAATAGTCAAACCCCTGCAACCCCTTCTCTATCTAACTCACCCACACACACCACACATAGACAGACACTGACAGTCTGTATAGACCAGTCTTTATATATTATTGAAATCTATTTTTTGTTATATTTTTTTGACATGATAAATTGATTGATGAACGTGTCATCAGCTTATTAACTAGCCATGTGCACAAACACACGAGATTATTGTTGAATGATAAGTCATGCCAGTCAGTAACTACTAACCTGACAGGATCAATGGCACTGCTCGGGCTGATGTTGAGGGACCATAAACAAGATGGTGCCCCTTGGCACCCACGGGCCGCTGTGACCAGATAATTCATTTATGTGTCAGAGATATATCCCACCAGCATAACACACGAGCTATCAGCGAACGGGAGTCATTAGGGGGCTAAACCAAATAATAGCAAAGTGATGTATGTCATTGTAAGTAGTAGTGAAGGACGGAGTAACTTCATACTGGCAGTTACATCGGTCATGTACAATTTAAGTTGTTTTGATAGGCACCCAATTTCAGTTATGGGACTTGGTTAGGAAATTTGGGTTCAATGAATTTTGTGGGTGGTTTTGGGAGATCTTTCTAATAATACTGTTATGGGACCACTGTGCCTATGAAGCTTTATTGTAATGCGTCTGGTCTGTGAAAACTTCTGTGATAGAAAACAAGATTGTGAGACAGTAGGCGACTACAACGATTGAAAAAAAAATTGCATGACCAAAGATCATAATACGCCAGGTTCCTTAATATCTTCAGTAGTTGTCATTTGTAAACGAGAAAACCGAATCTACACCTAAAAAAGTAAATAACTTTTATAGACACTCTCAACCCTACGAAATATGAGTTTTGAGCATTTTTGTGTGTTTTTTGTGAGTAAATGAGAATATAAACCCAATTAATAAGTAATTTCTCGTTAAATCGTGAACATTTTTGCATTATTTTTTATAGCGAATTTTCGCAAATGGAATTTTACTGACTGATATTTCATTAAATACAAATTTTCATTTGAAATTCCGAAAGATCTTATACAAAATCTGACCAAATGACGTCAAGACTTACCCTCAGTGGCCCCTCGATAACTGGATTGTCTGACTTGTTACTCGAGATTTGGGGTGCTTGCACTGACTCCTCCATTGGGGAGGTGTTGGGCGTCTGGGAAAGGATGGTGGCAGTGAGGTGTCAATTTGTAATGAGAACCGACTTGGTGGTGTCAGGACGGACCTGGCCGAAGAGGTTGCTGGCTGGAGGGCGGGACGGTGTTGATGAGTGCTCACGAGTTTTTACCGGTGGGGACTGGTGGATAAACTGTGAGCGGTATAATGGAGTGGACGCCATGACATTGGTGCCTGGTATACGAACTGGGGGGCAATGAGTGAATGATATACATAACTTATAATCACAGTTGACGAGCGTTCTGTTTTTGTTTTTTTTCAAATATTCAACTGTCGGTTTGTGTAGTACTGTAATTTAAACCAACCTTAGACAATTAAAATGGCTGCATTTACACTAGTCATGAATTTATATATATGAAAAACAAAGGGAAGAAGAGCTAACATTAAGATAATAATAGATAATTTTATTGACTGTAGCACGTCTTTGGCAGCAAATGAACTATATTATTTGACTCCAGACACAAACCAAACTCCACCAGCAAAAAATTAATGTGTAGTCTGCTGAAGCCCTATAGGGAGAAACATTAATATATCTCGCATTGTGACGGTCGTCGTTGAAGCTTTCTTTGTCGTTTTATTCACCTGCCGAATCATTGACTGTAGTGATAATGTAGATATCAAGGTCTGGTGTGCCAAATCTTTCCCCGCGAAGGCAGAGGGGGGATGGGATGGGATCACTGGCTTATTAAAAAACGCGGATTTTTTTTTATGCATTGTGTTCGTCATGAAACATAGTAGAGCTCTGAGGGAGAGGGGATCAAAAGACAAAGTAAATGGCACGTATACCAGGTTAACATTAGTACGGACAGAATGAATGGGGTGTGTGTGTGTGTGTGTGTGGAGGGGAGCAGAGATCTAGTTTGAATTTGTTAACCTGTCAGCCAAGCTCCTAATAATAATAATACAGTCGATTGAGACCAAAGGGTTATACAAAAAACTTGTTAGGTCCCCTTCCTTCAACGAGACTAGTGTATTAGCAGTAAGACATGTTACACGGGTGACACACCATCTACTGACTGTGTGTATCGACATGGTATCAGGCAGGGGCGACCAAACTTTTTGGTCATATTCAGTGGGATAAAGGTATGCGCGGGTCGGATTAGGAGAATTTAAAAAATGACATAGTTTAAGGCTTAGTGCTAAAAATATAATAATATTCATAATATTTATAGTTTGTTTATTATTTATTTTTTCGAGTGATGTGTTGGGGGAGGAAACATTGTATTGTCAAACAAACTTGACTTTTGAGACTTTATCCATATCTTCTTTTATTCGATCATTTGAAATGATAAAAATTGAATAATGGCCAAGATTTGGATTAAAGATTTTTATTTTCTAATATGTACATCACATAAATAAAAACATAAATAGCTCTAAAAATGTTGAGTAAAAAATGTGATAAAATGTTTTAAAATTTCAAGCACATAACGTCACATTCATTCCTTTTCAATGTTAACAAAATAAACAATATTATGAGTAATTATCACTTTTATTTTTTACATCTAACTTTATCGAATCTCGTACACCTAACATCACATAAAAGCATTGGCATTTTGCAATGAATTCTCACGTTGGAAAACAATGTAACATCATCGAATTTTGACTTAATTTAGCCTCTTCGTTTTTTATATTAAAACATCTTAGTAATTCGGCGTCCTGATAAATATAATGTGTAGTTACGGAATACATCCAGATGAAATGTTTGGCCAAGATGACGGTATTCTGCCCTACGGGTTAGACTTTGGACACCCCTGGAATGTTGGATTGGTTAATACATCTACGTGCTTATGTCTTATGAGGTTGGTCTATACAATCACACATTACTTATTTGTAAGGTTGGTCTATAGGATCGTACATTACTTATTTAATAATTAAAGATCTGAGTGTCTATTATAGAATACGCGCCACAGACCACGAGATTCATTGCCTGCTGCCTTTCTTTTCTAACCAGGCGTGTGTGAAATCACCAGTCTATTTTTCCTTGCCTACTGTTGTCACTAGCCTTGTGTCAATCACCAATCTATTTCTGCTTCTGTTGTCACTAGCCTTGTGTCAAATCACCAATCTATTTCTGCCTACTGTTGTCACTAGTCTTGTATCAAATCACCAATCTATTTCTGCCTGCTGTTGTCACTAGCCTTGTGTCAAATCACCAATCTATTTCTGCCTACTGTTGTCACTAGCCTTGTATCAAATCACCAATCTATTTCTGCCTACTGTTGTCACTAGCCTTGTATCAAATCACCAATCTATTTCTGCCTACTGTTGTCACTAGTCTTGTATCAAATCACCAATCTATTTCTGCCTGCTGTTGTCACTAGCCTTGTGTCAATCACCAATATATTTCTGCTTCTGTTGTCACTAGCCTTGTGTCAAATCACCAATCTATTTCTGCTTCTGTTGTCACTAGCCTTGTGTCAAATCAGCAATCTATTTCTGCCTACTGTTGACACTAGCCTTGTGTAAAATCACCAATCTATTTCTGCCTTCTGTTGTCGCTAGCCTTGTGTCAAATCACCAATCTATTTCTGCCTTCTGTTGTCACTAGCCTTGTGTCAAATCACCAATCTATTTCTGCCTACTGTTG
>MUZC01004800.1:132748-160975 GCA_002072015.1 Radix auricularia | reverse complement strand
CTAGCCTTGTGTCAAATCACCAATCTATTTCTGCCTTCTGTTGTCGCTAGCCTTGTGTCAAATAACCAATCTATTTCTGCCTTCTGTTGTCGCTAGCCTTGTGTCAAATCACCAATCTATTTCTGCCTTCTGTTGTCACTAGCCTTATATCAAATCACCAATCTATTTCTGCCTACTGTTGTCACTAGCCTTGTATCAAAACACCAATCTATTTCTGCCTACTGTTGTCACTAGCCTTGTATCAAATCACCAATCTATTTCTGCCTGCTGTTGTCACTAGTCTTGTATCAAATCACCAATCTATTTCTGCCTGCTTTTGTCACTAGCCTTGTATCAAATCACCAATCTATTTCTGCCTACTGTTGTCACTAGCCTTGTGTCAATCACCAATCTATTTCTGCCTACTGTTGTCACTAGCCTTGTGTCAATCACCAATCTATTTCTGCCTACTGTTGACACTAACCTTGTGTCAAATCACCAATCTATTTCTGCCTTCTATTGTCACTAGCCTTGTGTCAAATCACCAATCTATTTCTGCCTACTGTTGACACTAGCCTTGTGTCAAATCACCAATCTATTTCTGCCTTCTGTTGTCGCTAGCCTTGTGTCAAATCACCAATCTATTTCTGCCTACTGCTGACACTAGCCTTGTGTCAAATCACCAATCTATTTCTGCCTTCTGTTGTCGCTAGCCTTGTGTCAAATCACCAATCTATTTTTGCCTACTGCTGACACTAGCCTTGTATCAAATCACCAATGTTTTCTTGTTGAATGTTCCCTCCAGTCGTTTGTTAAGGGTCCTCATGGCTTGTGCAAGTCGTTCCCATACGTCGCCTATAAAGGGTTTCTGTCGTCCGTATGTGAAATCATCGCCTACCTGTTACAACAGGCGCTTGTCCAACGTGCAATTTACACATCACCTCAACAGAAAGGCGTCCCGAAATGAATCTCTCGCCAACCAGGGGACCGTGAAGCGATAAGACCAGGTTTGTGTTTCCCCCTGACTGGCATAGCTGTGCTGCGGGGAAACCAGTAATCACAGAACGTTGGGGGACATCGAGAATTCCCTGCTCCAGAATAAATTGTGTTATTATTTAAACGGATCTGTTGATGTATTGGTGGCGGTGTTCCATTGATTCTCGCCTTTTTTTCAAAGTATTACCCTTGATAACTGTCAACATTTATGTTTAAAATTGTCACGTGTATTGTGCACATTCCTCATGACAAGATCTGTCAAAATTTAGGCATTCTGTTCATTTGTACAACAATTAATCCCTTTAACTTTAAAAGTATTCTATTGATATCTATTATTGTCATTGTTTAAAACATTCTATTTCATTAGAGTGAACTTAGTGTCCAGTTATATTTGTTTACTGAATACTAGCGCCTTATTTCATTTGGCATGGCAAATAGTACATCCGGAAAATGAGAAGAGGAAATGAGGTGCTGTTAAATTTTTCAGGTTAATTTTAAAAATTCTTTTACCGTACAACCTTCTTGTATGATTGGTTTATTTATTAGTTATTCTGATGATTTAGATCTAGCTATGATGATATTCAAGATATACTTTCACTGTTAGATATTGAATAATTTATTTATTCATGTTTTGCAACGTAACTAGTAGATTCTAATAGCTTTTTATTTTCTCCACATAATTAAGAATTAAAGCTCTAAATGCTGAAGATATTATTTAATTTTCTGAGCATGTTAAACCATTGCTTTATCTATAAAATTCGCTAGAGTGACTACAGTAAATGATTCCATTTTTGCATGTGCATATTTAAAATATATGGATACTTGGTAAATTAAATAGCGCTCAATTTTTTTGTTGCTTCTCTAGTCAGCAGAAAGTGACAGATCAGCTTTCTTGTAACTGTACCGTTGATAGTCAGCAGAAAGTGACAGATCAGCTTTCTTGTTACTGTACCGTTGATAGTCAGCAGAAAGTGACAGATCAGCTTTCTTGTAACTGTACCGTGTTCGTATGACATGGCTCACCGTAGCTCGACCCAAGTAGCCGTGATTTGAAATAAAATGATTGTTGGCGCATCATTCAGGGACTGAGTTAATGAGACCGTCAGTCAGGAGATGACTCCGTGGGAGGTCTGAGTTATAGGCCTTAGCGGTCACGGTCACTGGTCCCTGACTTAGGTCACCTGGGGGTCAACATGGTAGTATACACCAGGTGTCATGTAACCTGACTTTTAGCTGCCTGGCTGTTGGAGCGTCTAGGATTCCATTCTCCTGACACCTTTGAATTTATTGGTACAACAATGTAATCTCTGCATTTGTTAGCCTTTTCTACCATTATTATATCTTTCTTTGCTATATCTATTTCAGACAGGGTATCTTCTTACAGTCCATCTGTTAGTTGATCTATCTTTAGTTTATCTATTTTTTTTTAGTATTATCGTTGGTCTGTCTATGTCTATGTTTAGGACAAAAACTATCTTTTTATAACCCGCCTTTTGTCCCATTGGGGCATTGTGAAAATTCACTACTAAAGGATTCAAATATAAACTCTGGAGTTGTTGGATCAAAACTACATTCCAACTAACCGATCAAATGTTAAATTTCAAGGAAAAAAATCATTTGCCAGATTATTAAATTTAAAGGAACAAGTCATTGATTAAATTAATAATCTGATTATTACATTCTACGGAATCAATCTTTGGTTCAAGGAAACAGTTGTTGGTCCAATGTCCAATGATAACAATTTGAGCTCATTCCAGTCGATACTGTTTGATTAAATAACAGAAAGCAAGTCTCGCTAACGTTCTGGTACATGTATATGTATACCCCAAGAAAACCCACAGGAGATGGGATCGGTATCTCCCCATCTGACACCAGGTAAAATTGCTGACATTCCCGCTGATACATTCACGTTTTATTCATTTGGTTCTTTGACCCGGGTTTCAGGTTACCTTATCTTTACGACCTCCATAGAGCCCTAACTTCCATGCCAGGATTACAGCGGCTTAAGATGCAGGTTAACCTGTTTTTACGACCGGGCATTTAACACGGTGTACCTCTGCTCTCACCAACTCCCGCTCCATTTTATACGTAACGCTCCTCCCTCTCCAACTCTAAATGTCCCCATAGATCTCTCCGTTGGTTATATCTCCCCGACACATCTTAATCCCCCCTCCCAACCTTTAGATCTGCCCTATGCCCTTACGTCTCTCCCCCAGCCATACATCTGCCTTCCTGTCCGCAAGCTGCCTCAAGGCTCCGGTGTAGCTAAGTGAACTTAATATTTGTTGATAGACTAAGTCAACAGTCAATGTTGGTTGATTGTTTATAAGTCAATGTTTGTTGATAGATGAGGTAAAAGTCAATGTTTGTTGATAGATGAGGTAAAAGTTAAAGTCAACGTTGGTTGATTGTTTTCAAGTTAATATTTGTTAATAATTGATTTAAATGTCGTTGTTTGTTTATATATTGCCTCTTATTTCAATAAACATCTAGCTGCAAGTGCAAACATTCCGACAGTTATCTTGTGAAGCATATCCGGAAGATTTTCGTTCATCCCTGACAGCTAACTCTTGAACTAAACACATACGAAAAGTGCATTGCTCTTTACACGACTGTCGGGTAGACAGTGTCAAGTGGGATAGTCAGAGTCAAGTGGGATAGTCAGTTTCAAGTGGGATAGTCAGTGTCAAGTGGTTTCCTAAATACAGTGAACGATATGGTACAGACACCCGCAGGGAAGCAGCACACCCCTCAAATCGATCAGCCCGTAACGAATTTTTCCCCATCATTTGTGTTCATCGCTAATGATGAAAGTCACCCTAACAGGTCCTGGGGGCGGGTGTGGGGGCATGACCCCCCAACACACACACGCCTTTCAAAACGAGACGTCATCGTACGTCAATATCCCTGGACCCCGGGGGCCTGCCGAGGAGTTGTCCCATGAAAGGAAACTGAGTGGTGTTCCTGAATCGTGTCAACGAGGCCCTATGGCACGCCTGTCGCAGTGCCTGGCTGGAGACCAGAAGTCAAGGAAGCTAATATTTCCAGTTATCAGCCAAGACAAGTTTTCCACCCATCACAGTCAGGAACAAACTAGATTACTTTCTTAAATAACTATCAGTGTACTGTGAAAAAAAAACTCCGATCAACAGTAGGAAACAACATCGACATAGTGTCGCACACCGAGAGTCGGCTGGATGAAATTTTTGTTGTTGTTCAGACTCCGAAGCTGTGTGATCAAATGACATGTAAGAAGACATAAATCTATGTAAGCATGACATGAAAGAAGCACTCCCAGGGCAACGTGACAGTTGATTGGCACATTGATGCGATGCAGGGTTGGTGAGGTTCATCGAAACGCCCTGCCCAGTATGATTAACTGTCCGTCCCTCCTTTATCCCCATGTAAATCATGTCCACCGAAAGGGCCCATTTTGTAAGCGGCCTTTTCGATGTGCTTAACTTGTCAGTCCTTGTCACTTTTCCCCAGACCACGTCACTTCCGGTCAACACAGCCGAGGAAGTTTTCCTGTGTGAGCATAAGTCAGATGTGCATGGGATGAAACTAGCTGTCTTAGTAGACATAATCCTTTGGTCATACAGAACTAGCTGTCTTAGTAGACATAATCCTTTGGTCATACAGAACTAGCTGTCTTAGTTTTCGTAATTTTTTTAAAATTACAACTGGCGTGCTATTAAAAGTAAATATTATTTCACTTAGTCATCTGTTGTATTAGAAGTTGTGCATCATTATCGCCTCACTGTGAGTAAATAAAAATGGTCTCAAATACTTTAAGTGGTACTTATTGCTATATTTTATGTAGAGACGTCTCAGCTGGTGTCTACTGCATACCTTTTTAGGGAGTACCCAAGTAAGCGAGGAATCTCCCGTGTAAGGTAGTCGCCAAGTAAATGATCCTTCGAGAAATCGAGTCCCGAAGTTAGTGAGTCCCCACGCACATTTACGTTTGTTCGACCGTACTCTGCCCCCCCNCCCCCCCCCCCCCCCCAGTGACAGCATGACTATATTTCCTATCAAAGGTCTCATTAATTCACTAGGCATGCCAACGACGACATCTAACCAAACAATGTTTGAACCGTTTCCCCTTAAAGCCCCACCATTCCCCCCGTGCATTACCGTATCTATATGGTAAGGAGGATTAAGCACAAAACATGTTTGTGACAAATCAAGATCCAGCTTTATAGCTCCCTTACATTGTTGACATAACAACCTGGTGGCTGTTGTATCAAGTATTAAATAAATATAACTGAATACAAATGACATGGTTTATTTTTACATGTTGCAGCTCCTACCTTGAATTAATGGCTGATTTAAAAAAAAGATCCCTTGAGTGTTGATGTAATGGACAAACTCCAAATCTCATTTAGGATTGTCTCAATATTGACTCCTCCTTTCGCCACCCCCTCCCCTATACATTTGGTTCACCTGGTGAAGATCTAGTCTAGGAGGGACTAGCCACGGGTGTCCGCACCCTTGGGGTTGTGTGGTGCACAGTTGAGGGGTGTTGTGTGGTGCACAGTTGAGGGGGTGTTACGTGGTGCACAGTTGAGGTGTGTTGTTGTATCTAGATGGAGAGATGTTAAAAATAAAGTGTCTTATTTATTCAGTACATTTACGAGTCAAAATTAATGACCGTCTCCGGTAGCAATATTTTTGGCTTGCCATCATCTCCTATGTAAAAACAAACCATTGTTTATGGTAAAGATGATTTAGTCATACAACAAATTTATTTATAGGGGGAGTTGAGGCTGGAGTAACTGGTGGACATACGTAACAGACATTTCAGGGCTCTAGGAAATTCAAGTAGATCTTCTGAGTGCCATGAGCTAAGAATGTGAATCGACACAATGTCTATGCACCAAAGGAATCCACTTTGCTAATCTAACAATCGTAATTATCCAACGTTTATAGTTGTCTATAAGCGCTTCTACGGTTTTAGCCATCGACAGTCTCGCGTCATTAAAAAAAAACACGTTGTGTAAAGTTAATTTTAAATTGGCCAAGTGTTATGAAAGTCTCGGCAAGTCACAAGTCATCACATTAATTTTTTCCCTTCTAATAACTCATTCTTAAACGTCGTACAAGTTACACTATTGACATCATTAACTTCTTCCCTCCTGTAGTTTATACCTTCAGTTCACATCGTTTACATTATTCCTCATTTTCTATCTGCGGTTACCCCATATGCAAATGTTAACTTCTCAGCTCCGGGTCAAAAGTCACACGGCCCCTTATCGCCTGCCCTTTTGAGAGGTTATTCCAAGTCAAGAAATGACGTTCCCCAGTAGACAAACGGTTCCTGTTATTGTTACGCTCATCCATACGGTACACGAGGTGGGATGTTAGTTGAGTGAGGCTGAGACGAGGTGGGACGTTAGTTGAGTGAGGCTGAGACGAGGTGGGACGTCAGTTGAGTGAAGAAATGGGTCGTTAGTTCGAACTCGGACAAAGTGATTCCAAACCCCTGTTTTAATTGAATTAGTACATAAGATATGGCCCGTGTATTTGCCATTCAAATTTATGTACATAATTTTATATGGGCTACCTCTCGTTTTATAATGTGCAACTCTCTACGCGAGTGTGGGGAAGTTTGCTATGGTATGTGTGTTGAAGGGAGGGTCTTGGTTAAGTTCGTAAATTTCCCAGATGGGTTTTTGGAACAAAAGAAGAAAGCGCGTGCTAGCAGTCATTGCCAATGCCAGGCAGGCTACGGGAATGAATCTAATCAGCCTTTCGGTCCAGCTGTGCCCCTTCTCACTCATGGTCCCTGTGACAAGTGAAATAATCGCTCGGCTCCTCATCCCAATCTTTTTTTTATTTTTTACCTCTCGTTAAAAGCCTTATTTTTTTTTGTTCTATAACTTTCTGAACATGCTTCTGCGACTAGTGTGAATATGAGCGCGCGCGTGTGGGTGTGAACGCGCGTGTTTAAGTGAACTTTTGTGCGTGAGTGTAAACCAAAGATTTGTCTCTCGGACTTACAGCCGAGATTTAAGCTTGAACTAAGAATTTCCAAGTTTGATTTTTGAGGGAAAGTGGGAGAGTGTTTGAATAAATAATTCCACAACCTTACGTACGTGTATATGTGTGTGTGTGTGTGTGTGTGTGTGTGTGTGTGTGTGAGAGAGAGAGAGAGAGAGTGTGTGTGTGTGTGTGTGAGTGTGTGTGTGTGAGAGAGAGAGAGTGTGTGTGTGTGAAGAGTGAGCCTGATTTGTTTTTTCGTTCACACCACGTAGTCTATAGACGGTGAACAGTTTTATACCTTAGTCTATAGTCACGGTGTACAGTTTTATACCTTAGTCTATAGTCACGGTGTACAGTTTTATGCCTTAGTCTATAGACACGGTGTACAGTTGTATTAACTGTGTCTCCAGTTTGTCAATATTTTACGGAGTTATTTGGAATGGGATGATAATTTGTTATACCTTTAAAAATCTAAATCATGAATCGTTGAAGGTTGGAAAACGAACGATGGGTGAATAATAAAAGTGGTGACGGTGTGAGTAAATGTCAAATTAAAGCCAAATACATTGTATTTCCCAGGAGTTATTTTTTCCCCAGTTGTGTTTTCCGCTGCAATGGTCGGTAAAGGATGAGAGCTATTGTAAAGGAATGTACAGATACCGATGATATATATACATACATTAGCTTTGTGACGAGAGACTTTCCAGTCAGGTGAAGTAAGTGTGTTTTTGGGGGGACTACTCCCTTGAGATGGACGTGATAAAACGGGAATTAAGGGGCAATCTAAAGCTGCATCTCATTGATGAATTTGATAGATCCAAAAGCGGCTTACAGGAAGTCATGAAAGTATTTTCAGACGTCTAGATTTCAGACAATCAGATTTTAAACATTCAGATCTCAAAACAGTTAAATTTCAAGCTGCCAGATTTTAAACAGACATATTTCAAACAAGTAATTAAAAAAAAGTTTTTCAGAAATGGTAATTATTTGTATTAGAGCATTTTTCAACTTGGGGATATTAACATGAAATAACAAAACTTTAAGATCGCTTCGATAGTGCAATGGTCGCATGATTATTCATCTATTTGTCACATTTTTTTTTTTTTTTATAAAGAGGTTTTAATGTTATTATTTCTCGGATGCATTCTTGAAGTGCACTTGTTCTGGGGCAGTCAGTTTCATTTTTATCTTATTTATCCCTTTTATAACAGCTCTTGATTCTGACACTATCTCGAAACATCTTTTAAAAATTATGACTGAAGCCTATCTGTGCAGCTAACAACACACTTTGAACAACGTTGTCATCCTCAAGTCCTGACCCTACTTGAGCTGGTCCCGTGATATCTCCCGACATTGTCTCGATAGGGACTCGTCGTGGCCAACTGATTTGATCGCTGGTTGACCTCCCCTCGTGGTTTGTCGTCACCCGGTAGGAGCCCGTGTTCTAGGAATGACGACCATTCTCGTGTTTGTTCTACGTGTGGGACGCCCAAAGCCGAGGATTAGACGAGTGATCCACATATCAATAAATAGACTTGTCTTTTGATAACGCGGACCTACAGGATGGAGCCCGTCATGTCTTAGGACCTGTCGATGGGCAGTTGAAAACTCTGAAAAATTGTCAACCTTATCTAACAAATGCCAGTCACAGACCATCAACAAAGAACTCCCGAAAATGCGTTTATTTCATAATTTTTCCCCCGAAGAAAATAAGCACACGGCATGTCAGGTATAAAAATAAATATTTGCTTTATCGTAAAGCGCAACGGATTGCAATTATAATAAATAATTTGTGTACCCTCGATTGTTGCTTTCACTCTGACGCCCCTGGTTATCAAAAGATGTTATCAAAAGATGCATCGTTTATATATATATATATATATTGTTGAAATTTGTTCGTTTCTAAGCAAACAGTTTTTGTAAAATATTTTTTTTATAAAGTTGACCTTGCACTTTTCTATCCACTAGTCATAAGTCTCAATGTGCTTCATTTTATTTTCAGATGAGTTTAAAAACTGTCATTTGTTATCTAAGATATAAAGTTCCGCCAACGAAAATTATTCAAATGCAGTTATTTTGAATAAATAAACCGTTCAAATGAAGTTTCATTTCTCACATTTGTGAGAGTGACAACAAGCTAATGTATTATTTACTTTGTGCAGAGTAGTAGAATACGAAACATCTCCAGAGCAATGTATGAAACATTAGTTGTCCTTGCCAAGTCAGCCAATGAGCTTTTCCCACACTCAAAAGCACCATCTTTTGTAGCTATAGGGCCCAGACAAAAATGTTAATTGAATGAGTGGCATTACTACATAAAGAACCAGTACCATCACACGTAGTCAGCGGTCTAGAACTTTAGAGGACTTTGAACTCTTTTAATTTGAATATGGTGCTATTTAGACCAATGAGTCACCCAGCCCCTAAGGCCAAAATTTATGTAGATCTACGATATTTTTTGTCTCGTTAAAAGAAAGCTATCGTAAGTTGACAATTTATTTTAAAAAATAAAATGTCTGCTACTGTTTCAATTCCCTGCTCATCGCTTATTTTATGCTGATAATCTGGCTAGAATGTAGTTGCGTGTTCATAAGAATATCACCAATCATAAGCTGTGTCTTTAACTTGCACTTCAACCAACTTTCTCTTTCAGCTTTGCGGCCGCGCAGATATCTGATAGATGCCGCGCAGCTCTTTAGAAATACCGCGCAGCTCTTTAGAAATACCGCGCAGCAAATTTTGTAAAACATTGAAGAAAATATGGATGATTTGCAACTTTCCACACACGTTTTAAATTGTGTGTGTGTTTGTTGCTTTGTACTAGTTTGTACACGGACGAAATAACCTTTGAGGGAACACCGACCTCATCTTTAAGTTTAGGTTGAATCTCTTCGAATCCCACCATGGACAAGATATGTCATCGAAATCCTCTATACTCATCTGTTTCTGTGTTATATGAACCGAAAGAGATTTTCTCCCACTAATAAATATTCTTAACAAGAATATTTTTTGTTGCGATACATGAACATCTCCAATGTTCGAAAACTATTAACATTCATTTCATAAGATAAATACACTGGCAAGTATTTATAGTACTCTGTACAAAGAATGATATAAATTGTGCCCTCTATAAACGTCATTCCCCCCACCCCCGGCTGTTTGACCAAATGGTTTATCTGTGACTACCGCCCCAAGTCCTGTACACATCGACCTCCCCAGCTACAACGCTTGCAGTCCAATGCCATTCATTTCACGTACCACACTACACCCACCCCGGCTTTCCTTCCTTTCCGCGACTGTCCAATAATTCAGACGTTAAGAGAGCTCTAACTTACTCGCGGCCAGCCTAATCTAATACATCCCACAACAGAATTACAATATCGCGCCGTGTCCGTTCCCTAGACCTCACTGCCATCCCTGGACTGGCTCTTTGGCTTTCACTTTCGGCCTCCGTACGCATTTATTCTTGATAAGCTCTGCATTTTTAACTAGGTTCAGCGGGGTTAACTTCATTTCTCAACTCTGTGGTCAGTCTTCTAACCACAAACTTGTTGGAATCAAAGGCTTGATGTCAGTCTACTTAGTCACATCAAATAATAGTCGACTCTTAGCTTATAACAAATAATCACCTTTTAGGAATACATGTTGAAATTTAAAGCGATGTTTTAAGTGTATTTATAGGGAAGCAAGCATAAACACAAGCAAAGAACCCTATCCTTAGAGCTTTTCACCAAAACTGTCTCACGATGACTGTCCATCATAACTGTCTCACGATGACTGTCCACCATAACTGTCTCATAATGACTGTCCACCATAACTGTCATACAGTGGCTGTCCACCATAACTGTCTCACAGTGAATGTCCACCATAACTGTCTCACAGTGAATGTCCACCATAACTGTCTCACAATGGCTGTCCATCATGTCTCACAGTGGCTGTCCACCATAACTGTCTCACGATGGCTGTCCACCATGTCTCACAGTGGCTGTCCACCATAACTGTCTCACGATGACTGTCCACCATAACTGTCTCACGATGGCTGCCCACCATGTCTCTCATTGACTGTCCACCATAACTTTCTCACAGTGACTGTCCACCATAACTGTCTCACAGTGACTGTCCACCATACTTGTCTCACATTTTGGACATCCAACCCCACCTCCAAATTTTTGGTTCTCAACTCTAAAGTTTGTGCTTTCTCGTGATTGCTGCTTCATTGACTACGTTTATGTCAACATTTTGGAAATGTCACAAGATCGAATTCAAAATCAATAAAATGAAAGGTTTATTTAGTACGAAGTGACGTTTAATGAATGACTTGGTGTAAAATTTCCCGGCGGAAGATCTTGTGGTGGCGGGATACAAGTCAATAGCCGTAGTCCATGAATCAAGTCTGACCGAACTACATGGGGCCATATCAGGGATCGCCCCATTACTCATGTCCACTTCTGACATGGGTCTCACTCTACTCATTCATCACTCCAGCCCTTGGTCACCTTGTGCTTGACGTGGTTAATTTTTGAGGGAAACATTTAGATGTGGCGGTCATCGTAAGTAAATCAGGGCGGAAAGGGTAGACCATGTAACATCTAGTATATAATGGAAGGAAACAGTACAATGTGATAATATACAGACGCCCAAAGAGAGAAAACAAGGCTATTATATGAACGTCATCCAAACAAAAAATCAGCATGAGGAATCGTGCTAATTACTGTGGTAATGGGGGTGAACTTTTTCACCGGGTTAAGGGAAAAGAACAACTCAAGCATAAAGTAATTGACCATTGTAGGCCACGGGCATCAAAGGAAGTGACCATTTCCCCGGCCTACTGGCAGAGACTGACAGCATGAGGGTCAGCCCATTGGGCATTCCTTATCTCTCTAGACGTCTACGGAGTGCTTAAATGATCTATAATGGAGGTTTTTGTGTGGGGCGGGGTAGGGGTGGAATTAGGCTAAAGAATTAGATGGTTAGAATAGGAAGCAAAAATACGGCATGTCTTATCTGCAAATTTAAATAAGATGTAAATAAAGTTTGATACATGAGGCTTATGTCCTATAATACAGCTTATAATAAGGTATATGTGTGTAAATATGTTATAAGACATAAAGTTGTCATTAGGAAGAATTAAAACGTTGAAATTTGTGACGTGTACATTCAGTCACAATTATTGCTTTGAAGATGTTTTTTTCCTCTCGTATGATCGAACAGTTGGAATGTTGCATGGCATTCGTGCTAGAAATGAACTAGTAAAGTGTATGCAGTTAAATGTCAGATAATGCCATTGACACACATAGACAATAGGCATTATCTGCATTGGGTTTGTACTTTCCTTGTCATCTATAGTGCCCAGACGCTGTGATCTCAGCACCCTAAGCACTCATATATGCACCCCAAACACTCATCTATGCACCTCAAACACTAATCTATGCACCTCAAACACTCATCTATGCACACCAAACACCGATCTATGCACCTCAAACACTGATATATGCACCCTAAGCACTGATATATGCACCCCAAACACTGATCTATGCACCTCAAACATTGATCTATGCACCTCAAACATTGATCTATGCACCTCAAACACTGATCTATGCACCTCAAACACTGATCTATGCACCTCAAACATTGATCTATGCACCTCAAACACTGATCTATGCACCTCAAACACTGATCTATGCACCTCAAACACTGATCTATGCACCTCAAACACTGATCTAAGCACCTCGAACCCTGATCTATGCACCCCGAGTTGCTAGTTATCACGAAGTAGCCGTCTAATCACAATTCATTCCCGTCATGTTGTTCGTTCCTCGTGATCATGGCACGAGTACCACGCTCTAGTCGGACACTTGATGGAGCAGAAACGTAGAACATTGTGCAGCCAGTCGGCCAATGGACCAGCTAAAGCCGGTGACAAGATTGATGAGTTGATGGGAGAGCCATGTGGCTGTGTGGAGCAGATCTGTAACTTCACGTGGACATGGCAACATGGCGCTGGGACATGTAAATAGTGTTTCAAAGGAAGATCATGGAGGAAACAATATTTTTACTCTGTCCCCTGCAAGATATCTGCCGCAGAGGTTCTCAATAATTTAAAAATCCAGTGAAAATTATACAAGGCATATAATTTTGGGTCATTAAAAACTACAGCTTAAAAATTATTTGCGGTGAATATTTGAACTGTCGACACGATCATTAGCTATGAGACTAAACCTCAGTCGCCATATAAACTATCTCTATAATATTGATTGATTCATTAAATAGTATCAAAGTGAACAAGAAATTATCAACTTTGTATACTTTGTTAACTGGTTTAATAAAGTAAACAAACCATGACGTAAGACGCAATAACCGATCTCAGCGCTTTAGACTAATGACAGTTTTTGCGTTCATTTATCTATATATACATATATAGTTTTAAAGGATCACATGTAATGATGGGTCTGTTAACTATTCATTTATGGCATGTTTGCACAAAGCGATCAGATAAATCAAGAAAATGACCTTTTTAAAACTTATTTAAGTATTTCTGACCCCTTTCGCGGACCCATGCAATCGTCTTTCATAATATCTCCCACCCCCCCTTTTCACGCCCTAGAGGTCCGTGGACCGCGTTTTGAGAACCTCTGATCTACAGTTTAAAAAATAGTTATTTAATTGTTGTTAATTTTTTTAAAAACAAGGATTTTGAGAATAATGGAATATTATTTCATCAGTAGTTATCACCACCACACTAAGTTGTTTATTATGTATCTTGTTCGAGTCCAACTCCACAAGTCCTAGTTTTCAATTACCTCTCCAAAAACGTATTTAGTTTCTAGGCGAGATGGATGGCGAGGTTATCAGTGTGTGCTATGTGCTGCAAGTATTCAACCTGCTCCACGGGTGATGGAGGGGTCAATTAGCGCCCCGTGTTTTCTCTCCGGCATGTTTCACGCCGTGACCAATTTCCGTGGGGTTAAAGAAACTGAAGCTGGCCTGGGAATGACGGCAAACAATTAGAAGCAGCTCTCACCGGAACCAGGAAAGGGGAAATGTAGGGGTTGGTACCCTCTTCCTCCCCCCGGAGTCATTCATTACTTTGAAAGGGTTTGGTCATCCAAGGAGCTGATACGAAGATAAGACAACCATTTTGCCCTCTTTGGTTCCGTCTCATGTCCCTATTTGGGCTGTTTAGGTACGGGTAGGGGTGGTGGGGTTTAAACTAGCTAGAGGTATATGTTGTGATGTATTATTATTATACCTTGGGTAAACAGGAGATACCTGTTATTAATTTTTTTTTAATGGTTTATAATAGATAGAAATATGTCTTAGTTAGAGCTATAGAGTCGACTCAAACATTATAATTCAGCAATTTTAAAAACCATACACTACATATTTCATGGATGTATACCAGCCCTTTGAAACTGTTTACAAGTTACAATAAAACTATTTTTTCAAAAGATTGTTATTGTATCTATGTGCACAAACTCCTAAATATAAAGTTGTGCATTAACCCCGAAATATACGTGTGGCATTCACAATATACCAAATGTTAGCAAACGAGCAGACGTTTGGCCAGGCAGCACCAAAGGACTGAAGGGAAAAAGGCCACAAACAACGGGCTTGAACAGTTATCACACCAGGAACACGGTCAGGTCTTTAATAACACATTGAAATATGTCAATGAGATTAGCTTATCGGCTGCAAGTTTGTATGGCAAACAGTTTTATCTCTAACGGCGGACAAGGAGATTGGACGCTGCCAGGTAAACTCGGTGGACTGTTTGTCAATTTCCTTCTTGTGGTTGGTAGACATCCGCTGTCCGTGGACCCTAACTGCCAACTGTGGTATAGGTTCGGTTTTAGGGGAGGGGGGAGTGGACGAATTGAACTTCTTTGTCCATTAGATAAGATCCATATTTTATTTTTAACAATACACACAGACACTGATATCCATTTCCTCGTTTTCAGTTTAGCCTCACTTTTATAACATAATGCCTATTGAATAAAACATTTCCTATTGAGCGGGGTGGGGTAGGTCATAAGTAGATTATAGGTATCATGAACCCATCGAACTAACAAAACATTCAGTGATATTCTCTCTGCTGCCTCAACACATGCAGCTCAATAACTACAGAGATGTCTAGCTGGCGTTTTTAAAATGATCTTCGACAATCCCCATTTCTGGAAACATCTTCCGATAAGTCAAGTTTGACCCGGTGAGTACACACTCATGAATCAGATGACTTGAAAGAAACCCCGACCAATTCAATCTACTTGAAGACCCCGGAGGCCGAAGTTTCTTGTCAACATACTTTGAATACGTTGGTCCGTACCAGTGTTCGCACGCTACCAACAGACCCTCGCTAGCTGTCTCGGTTTATGCCATCTCTATACGTTAGTGAAGTGAGCTCACGTGTTGCTCACTGAAACCTGGGACCACGTCTGACCATCTTATAACATTGCGGTAGCCATGTTTATTTATACTGGGGATTAGTCGAGAACGTGTCAAGGGATAGTTGTGGCGTTTTGACGTGGATGTCTCGCTCGGTAGTCGGAGGTTTATTTGGTTGTCAGTCCGTCGCTGCTCTTGCTGTTACTTGAGATGAACGTCCGTTACAACACTGACACCAAGCAAGTCATGACAGTTCACGGACGTTAGAACACTCACACCAAGCAATTCATGACAGTTCACGGACGTTAGAACACTCACACCAAGCAATTCATGCCAGCTCACTGACGTTAGAACACTGACACCAAGCAAGTCATGACAGTTCACGGACGTTAGAACACTGACACCAAGCAAGTCATGACAGTTCACGGACGTTAGAACACTGACACCAAGCAAGTCATGACAGTTCACTGACGTTAGAACACTGACACCAACCAAGGCATGACAGTTCACGGACGACTCTTGGAAAAACTGGAAAAAACTTTGGTCTTGGGTGTCCTGGGTCTCATCAAAACGTGGACTTCTGCAGGAAAATAAAATTGTTACGTCTTCCCTATGCCTATGGGGTTCAAATATTGATGATTGAAAAGAATGAAGCATAGTCAGTAATATTCTCAACGTCGTCAAATATACGATTGGCCGCGGAATTTGACATATATTTACGCTTTACAATAATCAATTTTACGTTTTATACTAATTTTTAACTTCGAACACACGAAGCTATTTCCAACTGTGTAAAATATTTCATGTGCTTACGAAGAATCATAACTTTGTTGGAATTTAATTAATTCCCGAAGTAAACTCCCTCTAAAACCCCATCCGTTTTTTGCCGGGGGGGGTTNGGGGGGGGAGGAGGGGTAGTAGTTCTTTTTCCACTTTAATTAAAACCCTTTTCGTCGCCTCGGGTGCAATGCCTCGCGAGAAACCCGGATCTCAGTGTGTTATATTGAACCAACACCGTGTTCCCTTGTAAAGGAACTTGGGGGGACCGTCCGTGCCCCAGTGTTTTCCTAGTGGCATGCTTTACGCCTGTAATTGCCATGTGATACCTCGACAGTCTTGCCACGTTAACACGAGCGTCCCGCGCATAAATTACCAAGGTTTACGACCTGGAGTTGTGGCTTAACATTGTCTTAAGAGAATTGCCCTCCCGTTGTGCCTGTCAGTAAATCTCCATGTCAAACATGGGGTCTATCGGCGGAGGGGGGCCAACAACGGTGTCTGGCATCCACCGAGGTCACGAGGTCAAATCTTGTCCCAACCTTGACCGCCAGTGTTACGTCATTATAAGAGTGAACTTGTTTCTAAAAATAGAAACTCTTATAAGATATATAATTTTGAGACTTGCAATAGATGTCAAGTTTCCTGCAGTGGTCATTTAAAAAAAAAAGAAAAGTAGAAATGGGCAGCAGTTTATACAATGACCACTTCGATATGAAGCACTAAATAAGTCGATATGATGTGCAGCCGTGCGTTGTCTACCCTACCACAAATATTGCAACACCAGGTACGAGTTTCTAATGTTGGAATCTTCTTGAAAAAACAAACCATGTCTACCCTTTAACTAGGCGTAAAATGTTGTACAAATGTTATGTTTTTACAATGATCGTGAAACTATACCACAGTGTACTACCATGTTACATTGTACCACCACACCACACTGTACCACACCATATCACGGTATACAACCGTACCACAGTGTACCACCTAACAACGGTATACCACAGTGTACCACCAACCAACGGTATAACATCGTACTGCAGTGTACCACCAATCAACGGTATACCACAGTGTACCACCAAACAACGGTATACCACAGTGTACCACCAACCAACGGTATAACACCGCACTACAGTGTACCACCTAACAACGGTATACCACAGTGTACCGCCAAACAACGGTATACCACCGTACCACAGTGCTTGACCAGAGCACGCCTTTGAAACCCTTTCACGAAATTCAACCCCCACCCTACCCCCACCCCACCCTACCCTTACATTCCTGACATTTCTGAGGCGTGCTCTTAATTAATCTATAACAAGTCCTTAACCACGTTTTCCATTTAGCTGTATGAATACGTGCCTCCATCGGGTTTACTATACATTTCTGGTTTGGCTCATCACATTATATACGGCCCAGTGTGAGTGTCGGAACTAGGAAATAAGAGTCATCGCCTGTTTATTAATACAGAAGAAAAACTAGACGAAAGTTCACTGACGGTGTCTAAAAGCGTTAGATTTGGACGGGGGTGGTGTAAGGACGAGTTCCTTATGTCATGGAAGAGACCTGACCTGAGACCGAGGCGTGTTTGAGTGCCATGTTTGCCGTTGCGCCAGTACGTTCGTCTGATCAAACACGAGGCCAAACGTTGAGGGTTTTTCACAATTGTGTTGGTAACCCCCGGAATTTCGAGCCGGGGATTCGAGATGAAGGTCGAGGCGTGTAATAGGAAATTATTTTCAAACGACATGCAGTAAAAGTTAATAGGGTCATGTGCAGTGTCGTCAATGGACCTAATTTTACATCAGTTATGTTATATGATGAGGAATTAGTATCCGTTCCTTTTTAAAAAAAAATGTTTAACAATAGCGGTTATGGGTAAGGCCCATGCATTATATTAATTAGATACTACTGCATTAAACTTTAACTACCAGGATATTATAACTGTATTACACATAAAATTTTTGTATACTATATTATTGTATTATGCATTCCATTTGTTAAAATTTATAAATCTTATAGAATCATTAGCGCTTTCATGATCGTAGATAATATACATTGCTGTGTTTTTGTTTGATATCTAATGTAATGATTTATTCTCGCTGAGCTGCTAACGTCTATGTTGGCACCCTAACCTGCACTCACTTGTTCCATTTCTCTGGCCCTCTAACCTGCACTCAATTGTCCCATTTCTCTGGCACCCTAACCTGCACTCAATTGTCCCATTTCTCTGGCACCCTAACCTGCACTCACTTGTCCCATTTCTCTGGCACCCTAACCTGCACTCACTTTCCCATTTCTCTGGCACTCTAACCTGCACTCAATTGTCCCATTTCTCTGGCACTCTAACCTGCACTCACTTGTCCCATTTCTCTGGCACTCTAACCTGCACTAACTTGTCCCATTTCTCCGGCCCTCTAACCTGCACTTACTTGTCCCATTTCTCTGGCACTCTAACCTGCACCTTCTTGTCCAATTTCTCTGGCCCTCTAGCCTGCACATTCTTGTCCCATTTCTCTGGCGCGCTACCTGCACCTTCTTGTCCCATTTCTATGGCCCTCTAACCTGCACTCACTTGTCCCATTTCTCTGCTGGTCACTACTGAGCTAACATTCTCGTCTCGGCCGATAGATTCACGCAGCTGTGATTCCCTTGCACTGGAAATATGTCACCACAGCAACACTACCCAGAACACTCCAAATGACAAGCATTTAATGAAAAACACAACCCCGGTTCTCAAACTCCATAAAAGGGTGTCTTTATTTCTCGATTCAACGTCTCGAAAGCTTAAGTTTATCAGAATTGCATTCCATTTCGGGAAAAAATACCTCAAGCACAAAAAGCATTAAAAATGTCTGTACTACTTGTAGAAACACATCCGGCATATCGGGTACATTTGGCATATGATGAGAAGCCCTGACGGGGTAGATCTCATGCTCTGATAGTCGGCACCAATCTATTATCTTGAATCCATCTCTGCCCCCCCCCCAACATCCCCATTTTTTCCAACTCTGGAATAGTGGTCTTGTTTTTTAAATTATGTTTTCAAAAGACCCCCTTTCAGACATTGTCTTTGTTTATTCTCACGTAAACCGCTGTCGAACGAGGCGGCCCTGGAGTTGACGAGGGCTGTATTATAGGAAACATTCAAGAACGACTCTAGCGTGCATTGCTTTAACCCAGGCGACATTATGCAAAGCAGACGTTTCCCCATCTCGCTTAGATCGCTATCACGTAATGGATAGGCTTCAGTCAGCCGCCACCTAGCCCCCCCCCCTCCCCGACCACCTTACCGTCTTTCACGGGACATCCACCAACCTAAACGTCTTTACCAGGGATTCGGAGCTGAAGCTCTGTTCCTGGCAAACTTATAATCACTTTCGGCATCGATCCGGATATTATTACATTCAGTCACAACTCCGCTCCGGACATTTTTCCAGGTTCAGCTGCGCTCCGGACAGATGCATAGAATGTTTATAGAATGATGTCTTTTATCGGCAGACATTCTCTGGAATAGATAGTTGATGAGAGGAAAATAAAACGAAAGCATGACTCCTTGTTTAAAAATGTTAAATAGTTAATTAAAATACTCGTACACACTTTACCTGATATGGCCTTGATATGATTGTTGTATATCGATGTATATGGCCTTGACATGATTGTTGTATATCGATGTATATGGCCTTGATATGATTGTTGTATATCGATGTATATATCCTTGATATGATTGTTGTGTATCGATGTATATGGCCTTGATATGATTGTTGTATATCGATGTATATATCCTTGATATGATTGTTGTGTATCGATGTATATGGCCTTGACATGATTGTTGTATGTCGATGTATGTGTCTTTGATATGATTGTTGTATATTGATGTGTAAGGCCTTGATATGATTGTTGTATATTGATCTATGTAGCCTTGATATGATTGTTGTATATTGATGTATATGGCCTTGATATGAATGTTGTATATTGATGTATATATGGCCTTGATATGATTGTTGTATATTGATGTATATAGCCTGTGTGGTAAGGGGAATCAAAGATTTATTATCATCTCCCCACCCCTATGTGATTGTGCATGAATGTGCAGTTCAAACATATTTTGATTGGTGCAGTTAAAACATATTGTGATTAGTGCAGTTCAAATTCTGTTTGGAATGGCCCTTGCGATCAAATGTATCTATTGCATTCCTATTCATGCTATTTTTATTTTTCAGATACCATTCATCGTTAGTTTCTGCAGCCATGAGGTTTCCTTCCCCCCTCCCCCCTTCTAATCTTTGTTTCCAGATGCACACCATGAAGGTGGTTTTAAAAAACATCTTTATATTTCTCCAGTCTCAAACCCTCGATAGATAACTTCAGTGTTCCCACCCTTCTCTCCCCTGTCACCACACGCCCCATCAGAGCACTCGGTTCTATTAATAGATGTTTGCGTCTGAATTACTCGGAATGTTGTCATAATATTTCTTAGCTATGAGCTTTACTTTGACATAATACTAAAAACATCACCACCCAACGCCACCACATAATCAGGATCACTCCATTCACTTCAATAGACGTTGTGCTGTCATAATTTCAAAATTAAAGGTCTGGTCTGTCACAATTTCAAAACTAAAAGTCTGGTCTGTCGCAATCTCAAAACTAAAAGTCTGGTCCGTCACAATCTCAAAACTAAAAGTCTTATTTGTCACAATCTCAAAACTAAGAGTCTGGTCTGACACAATATCAAAACTAAGAGTCTGGTCTGACACAACACATTAAACTTACTGCTGACAGCGTTTTAATGATAAACAGTATCAATAATGTACAATCTCACACTAGAGGTGTAGGAAATTAAAAATATTCTATAACATGTAATTTATTATTTCAAAGAGAAACTTTTCATTAAACCGACAGAAAAATAATTTAAGGCTATACAATAAAAATCGTCTATAAATTTAAGAAAATATAATAATGAAACCTTATTTTAACATTCTTTTTGGATACGATAACCAACTGGTTTTGTGGATAAAATAATAACACACTATTTGTTTTAGATGACGCAGATTTTTAAAACAAGAGACATTTAAACATTGAGTTTGTGGAGAAGACAGACATTTAGACACCGAGTTTATGGACAAGACAGACATTTAGACACTTAGTTTGTCGACAAGATAGAAATTAGACACTTACTTTGTCAACAAGACAGAAATAAGCACTTAGTTTGTCAACAAGACAAACATTTGCCACTGATTTTGTTGACAAGACAGAAATGAGGCACTTACTTTGTCAACAAGACAGACTTTTGACACTAATTTAGCGGATTAAAAAAACAGCTATTCAGAAGACACGTCAAACTTTGATCTGATCGGATGAAGGAATGCAGGAAAGGGGGAGGGAATCAACCATAAACCGCATTTATCCATAGCCTGAAGCTTGTTAAATTGGTTTGTCGTGATCTTTACATTTCGTGTAAGTTTTGTGGTGGAGGGGACTGCCAGGTGAAGCTGTTGATGGCAGGTCACGTGATCGGGCCTTAGCCATGACTAGGGCATGCTTCTGATGACGTCAAGCAGATGGTAAAGGCTGGATCAATAATTTTTCCCTTTGTTTTTTGACGACCCATGTGTAATCTGGCTTTATGTTTTGATTGAAGCTATTGTTAAGTCAATTTTGGTGTATATATAGAATTTGACGTTTTTACAACTGACTGGCTTAATGGTTGCAATAGCGGCCTAACAATGCGCGAGCGAGCAGAACGAACTCGAAAATGGAAAACGAGAATGTGGAATTCCGTTTTCAAACATGACCCATGTAAGGATGTCATGTCCAAATAACATTTTCTTGCAATGGAGCCCCGCAGTGATTCCCAACCTGTTCAATTCTCAGCAGCCAGCTAATGAAACCAGTTGGCGGAACTACCAGGTCCTTTCTTTGCACTCGATGAATCCTCGGATGGATAAACACCTATATAGAACACTTATATAGAACACCTTCTAATGCTAACCTCCTGGTGAGAAGGTTATGGTTTGTTCCGTGTCGCTTATATAGAACGCCTGCTAATGCCAACCTCCTGGTGAGAAGGTTATGGTTTGTTCTATGTCGCTTCCATAGAACACTTTCTAATGCCAACTTCCTGTCGTGTTATTTCTTGATAAAATGTTAATGAATTCTCAACCTTTGAAAGTTTTTATGTGAATATTGTTAGCACTTTAACGTTTATTCTTAACTTTGAACCAAATCAAAAATTTATTTAAAAAATATTTTATAACCTTGTACAGGCACGACTTGAAAAGGCCATATTCGGGCCTGTAACAGTGTGAGTTTGGATGTCCATGTCGATAAATCAAACATTTGAAGTCATTAATTTTAGCTGCCATAAGTTACAATGTTTTTTTATGATAGAAGTCAAACTTTTGAAGTCATTAATTTTAGCTGCCATAATTACGATGTTTGTTATGATAGAAGTCAAACTTTTGAAGTCATTAATTTTAGCTGCCATAAGTTACTATGTTTATTATGATAGAAGTCAAACTCAAACGTTGTTAAATTCTCCGAGTGACATGTTAACTGTCAATAGAGAAGATCTTGATGTCTAATCGGTAGATTCTATTAATATTGCAATACCCAGCAACCCGGCGGATTCACTTCTATGCTAACCCCATAGTTATAGAACATACTTATTTTTTTAGTCATTGTCACTGTCATTTTCACCACCTGAACATAACCACTCGACAGCTTACGGTATCCCGTTTGCGCGGCGTGAGACCCCCATGACGATATCGTGTCCATTCATGTCTATCTCTCATAACGTTACCTTGATGACGCAGCGTTACCATTGTAGCCAGGTAACTTCACACCAGGTAATTATACCCCGACAGTCGTGGTGGAGGACCTAGCGCTGTGGGTGCGAGCCAAGATAATCACTGTCATTTTCTTATCAAATAATAACTACAATTTATAATTCTCTCAACGTCTTTGTACACAAGGGCTACTAGCTTTTCACCTCTTCTTCTCTACCCTCTGTCTTTCAAAGATTCTTTCTTTTATATCCTCTTCCTTTCATTCGAAGTCAGAATGTTTCGCGTTGTGTCCCTTTAGCATCGCCAATTTTGTTTCAGCATTTAATGACTCTGACTAAAAAAGATTGTAATTCTACAGATAAGCGCCCTGTAGTTATTGAGGTCAACTAATAATAGTGCCCCAGGAATTCAACCTTATCGCTACACCCTCTCCATTCTCAGCAATCGAGTCCCATACGGCAATACCCCCTCCCCTCACACACACTTATACAAATCAACGCTCGTCAAAGCGGAAACGCCCCAGCGACCTCTGCTCCTACGCCCCTGGACTGGGTAATTCTCCCTAATTTCCCGGGACCTCAGTCTTTTGTTCTGACGGACCTGTACTATTACCATGAGGGTTGGGGGCGGGTGGTGCTAATGGCCTCAACAGGGGCCACTTGGCCGTTAATGACATCACTTCTTCTAATACCCAATTACATCGACGCGAGTCACGTGGCCTGGTTAGTATTGTGCCTCAGTCGGATGCTGTTTCCATAGACACTCGCATGTGACTTGGGACTAAGGATTATTTCCCGTCTCCATTTCTTAGTGCACGATATATCGTACCTCTAGCTTCTAACATCAGTAACTCTCTTTCTCCCATTCCCCAAAGTGGCTGTTATCACGGTCTGGGGCTACTACGTCAGAGCTTCTCAAAATTTTAGTACGGCAGACCGGTAGGAATTTTTCCATTTCACCAGGGACCGGTGCAAAATTACCCCTGTACTGGCGTGGTAGCGAAATTTAATTTATTATATTATATTTGTTTAATTCTATGTGTTTATTGCGTAAAATTGACATATTCTATATGCTTAGTATTAATGGATTAAGATGGAGGAATATAATTCAATAATTGCGTCCTTTCTTTATAACGTCTGCGGACCGGTGGCGGATGGCCCAGGGACCGGCACTTTGAGAAGCACTGTCCTGCGTGATGTGTTACGTGTACAATGTTATTAAGGGACGAAAGACGTGGGCAAGGGAGAAAGTGGTGAGCAGTTTTAACAAGACTTGTCTCGAGAATGATAGAAATGGATCATATATGTTCAACATTATTGTCCGCGATATAATATCCAGCAATAAATGTCTAATCCAATAAAAATGGATTATTTTATTCCTATCAGGCTTAGATGCCTCGTTTTATTATACCCCCAAACAAATTTCGGCCGTCAAACTTTTTTGCTCAATGTGATCACACAGAGTGCCTCTCAACGTTAGAACTGACACTGTCATGTGATTTATGTTGAATTTTGGTCAATCTCCTTCTGATCTCAAACATTTTTTTTAAAAAGAGAAAGTTGTAGGAATTGTTTCTGAAATGTCATAAGACTCAATTTCTGCGATTGGGCACTCACCATTCGAAGTGTCGTCAGTATTCCCCCCTTAGCCTGTCGTCAGTTGTCTCCCTTAACATTGATAAAGACAACCGATAACCTAGTCAGAGACGTCCTAGTGGGAGTTGTTTGCTCCTGACCAAAATGTGAGGGGCTCCTGGCTAACTTAATGAGACATCATCCACATTGCCTATTCCTTGACGACGAGTCTCAAATTTTCGAGCCTATTTACCAGACCTCTGTTCGTGTATTCTTGTCTTATTTTAGCTGGAAGCAAATTCAGTATCTCTCTCTGTCGCCCCAACAAACAAAGAACGTCAAGTGTAAAGTGTAAGTTTCCATTAATTTCCCATTAAGCCAAAATTGTATTTAGTCGTCAACATCCTGTAAAGCATGAAACATCAAGACATCCCTTGAACATAAACCTGTATCTGTATCGGTGTTATTACAGGTAATAGAAATACATGTTTTGAATATATAGCTATATGTGTACCATTTACAGCTAAATGAAACAGACCCGCGTAATAAAATCTCTTTTACTCATGCGCTAACTACTTTTATACCTCGTCTTTCCACCCATAAACACAACGATATATATCGTCTCAAATACTTATAAAGTCCCAATTTTTCTTTATCATAAAATGTTAAATATCAATGCTAAATTGTTATTTCCTGCACAACTCCATCATGATGTATGTTTTTGTTTAAATGATTCTCTAAATTGTCTCGAACACTTACATTTTACTCATTTTTATTTGATACTTCATTACATTCTTGTCTTAAAAGACGAATTACACACAAATCAAGAACGATAATAAGTTTATTGTGCCTAGCCACAGGTTTTCCCTCGCAGCTATGACCAACGTCAGCTCTGTCATCTCATACGATCCCACATCATCCAACGTCCACTTCATGCGGCCTAATTTAGACTTCCGTCCCGTGCCCCTCGGCGGCTCATCCCCCTCGTTATAAGCTCATCCTCTGGGTTCCTCCCTTGATGAGCAGCTCCTCGTCAACGTGACATTTCTAATAGACCCTACTTTATCCACCGTCCAAGCCGGCAATTTTCGTCACCTTATCGCCTTATACACCCTCTTAGACTGACCGAGGACAAGGCGAGGGAACAAAGACGTGTCATGGACTTGACATCGTCCATTTCCTCCCGGCCTCCAGAAACAAGTTCCAGCAGAAAGCAGACTTCGTGGTTTTGGGCTGTTAAGTGGTACTCTATCTTAAACTCTGTGTGGTACTCTATGTGGTACTCTATCTTAAACTCTGTGTGGTACTCTATGTGGTACTCTATCTTAAACTCTGTGTGGTACTCTATGTGGTACTCTATGTGGTACTCTATGTGGTACTCTATGTGGTACTCTATGTGGTACTCTATCTTAAACTCTGTGTGGTACTCTATGTGGTACTCTATCTTAAACTCTGTGTGGTATCTATGTGGTACTCTATCTTAAACTCTGTGTGGTACTCTATGTGGTACTCTATCTTAAACTCTGTGTGGTACTCTATGTGGTACTCTGTGTGGTACTCTATGTGGTACTCTATCTTAAACTCTGTGTGGTACTCTATGTGGTACTCTGCTAGTTCTTAGTTCTTATAGAGTGTGTGTGTGTGTGTGTGTGTGTTTGTGTGTATAAAAACACTTTGTGTATGTATGAACTTAAGTCATTATTTAAGGAAGACCCCTTATAACTTTATACCAGTGTGAGGTCCTCTCTGATTTACAAAACAGTTCTGAGTGTCGCGCAATGTGCTCAAAATAGCACTTCTCCTGAAAATTAAGTTCCTCATGAATTTTGGGGCGTTGTGTTTTACTGTTTGGCGTGTGTAGTTCCCTTTTACTTGTGCGAGCCCCATGAATTTGGATTTCCGTGATATGTGTATATGATATGTTCATTTTATAATTTTAAGTTCCCCATGATATGTGTATTAGGTATGTTCGATTCTTCTGAGTTGTGTTGCTAGTTCCCTGTGAAGTTTAAGAAATAGATCTTTATTAAGTAGGTCAAGCATTTTCTTTAACAATACAAACGTTTTCTAATAAAATTGAACTTTAGTGACCATGCTCAAATATGCAATGTAAACAAAACCCCTGATTAGTTCAATATCCTTACCACAAACGATCACTTTACATTGTATTAAGTAAGCGCATTAGCCGAAAAGTTTACTCTTTGTTTCACTCAAATAATGAAGTGATAAACTTAAATTTATTGCTTTCCCTACACTATTTGTTTGCGATGAAATTTTTTTAAAAAACTTAATATCTTTACGCAGTCTTATTCTGTATTATATATTATCTCAGACATCATCTTTGTTACCATATTCTTTGCAAAGATATTTTTTACACGACATTTCTAATACGATTCCACTGTTGCCAAAACACTTAGCCAAAACGCAATTTCTCAGCCATTTAACACCATTTAATTTAGAACTAATTTGTCGCTCTAGTCTCCCCTTATCAACACTCTCGGATCTGCAGTAACGATGACAAAATGAAATCAGTTTCAATACAATTGCGATGTTACAGCCCAGACAGCCCCGGGGTCACACTGTCATGTTGCACACGGTCTGACGCAAACACGCTCAAACACAACACGACGTTGCCACGTTCAGCAGCCAGCCCTACTAGCCTTAGCCCTTCAAACAACACGACGCATGAATTATGGAGCCGGTGGACAGTGTTTGAGATGTGGCCAACAGAGCGCCGGATAAAAGGCCCTCCAACTTTCCGATGGCGTCCCTCTCTTGTTGATGGATGATAATTTCTGGGTTCATCTCTGGGAAAACGTGTGATTAGAGAGTTCGGGGCTGGAGGCTAAATGATATTCTGTCTCTTCCTTTCACAGCTCTAAGGGGCGACGTTCTCCCGGGGCGTCTCTTCTTAACTTCCTAGATAATCGATTCTCTATATCATAAACAGAATTTTGCGGAATTGGGTTACGAGACTCGAATATTTGAGTAACGTTGTTAGACAAAAACCCACTAAAAACAACAAACTTTCACATTCAATCTCCACTTTTCCCCCTTCCCTGTTTGTTAAAATTTTTACCATGGGCCATCAGAGTCTACTCGTTACTTGAATTTTAGAAATACAATATTTGAACAAATATTTATCTAATACATTTATACTCCCCTTATATGTTGTTAGGAAAGAAAAAGCTAAGTAAAAGATAACACGAGTCACGTCTTTCAAAAAGAATATTTGGTCTGATGTTTGTTAGGGAAAAGGCAAATGTTGTATTATATAGATTTGCTCGGTGGGTCGAGTTAAAAACCACATCGGATTTATCAGTCCTACTGTCGTCATTTTGAGGTCCCCTGCCTTAGACAGATGACGAATTAGAAGTCATTTTAGAAAGTTAACATCACAACTAAACGTTTGAAGTTTTCTCAGATACCTTCTGTTATAGATGAGTCAATGACTAATAAAAATATTTAAAAAAAAGTTTTTAAGATACCACGTTTTGTGAACTAAAAAGAAGAAAATAAATTTTTTCTTGGGCTCTGTTGGAACTTCCCTTCCCCTGGGCTGAGCCAGAACTGTTTTGTTGGATGCACATTGTGGACATTTTGTACATACACACTCTTACACACCAAAATATTTTCGAACTAAAAACGTGGGGCGCATTCGGCTGAAATTAAATGAAGTATCATATATAGACTGTGGAGGAATTTGAAACTGAAAAGTTTAATGTAATAGCATTAATAGACCA
>MUZC01004800.1:71166-125976 GCA_002072015.1 Radix auricularia | reverse complement strand
AAGACATTTCTGATAGAGGAAACATTATCACTGAGAGATGCAGAGAGACATTTCTGATAGAGCAAACATTATCACTGAGAGATGCAGAGAGACATTTCTGATAGATGAAACATTATCACTGAGAGATGCAGAGAGACATTTCTGATAGAGGAAACATTATCAATGGGAGATGCAGAGAGACATTTCTGATAGAGGAAACATTATCACTGAGAGATGCAGAGATACATTTCTGATAGAGGAAACATTATCACTGAGAGATGCAGAGAGACATTTCTGATAGAGGAAACATTATCAATGGGAGATGCAGAGAGACATTTCTGATACAGGAAACATGACCATTCAGAGATGCAGATAGACATTTTCCAGGAGAGAATTTACACTTTTATGTTTGTTGTACCGAAAGACATTTATGTATAAACTTTAACAGTTAGGCATTGTCCTTGAATGTTCCCTTTTGTCCATTTATGTAGTTAGTATGATATTAATGTTTCTTTGATTAATATATGTATTGTTATTTCCATGTAAAGCGCTGTGAGCCCGGCTCCTTGCTGGGATACAGCGCTATATAAATTATCATTTTATTATTATTTCTCACGTGACTTTTGGGTCAAAATAGCGGTCACTCATCACATTCGTTAAGTTACTGTTTTGTCAAAATACAGTTGCAGGCGAAAACATTTAATATATCATTCCAGCCAAGTTATGGAGTAAATATTTGGAGTTAAATGTCAACTTCCAGAATCAGAAGTTGACTCGATACATGACCGCGCCAAAATAAAGTACCTCTTATAAATAAGATGCTTAGTGTAAAAAGGTTTCCTACACGAGCGTATCTAAATAAAGTGACTCGGGTCCAAAGAAAGAGCTCTGTGACTATTCAAGGGATTTGTCATTCTTTTAAAGTCTCACCATTTCCTGTAACCCATTGGATGGTTGGCAGCAGGCGGGCTTAGGGGAAGGGGATTACACTGAGGGTTGGGGTGGTGCGTCTACCCCTGAAAACAAGATGTACCGCGTTGTTACATATAACTCGTGACATCTAGGAGCTCACTAACGGTCTCGGCTGGTTTTATTGAATGGATTTGTCTCAGTCACAAACCTTGTTTAACATTGTCAGCGAACTACTCAAAAAGATTAGCCCTCGATCCGTCCTTGTGAAAAGATTACTTAATTTTTTTTCCCTAATCGATAGTGTTGAGAACAGATGGGGTGGGGCTGGGTTTTACGGAAATGTTTGGGCCAGGTTCATAAATCATTAAAAAAATGTCCATTCTTTTTTCAAAAAAAAAAACAAAAAAACAAAAACAAAACAAAACAAAAACAAAAAACAAAAAAACAAAACAAATAATGTTTTAAAATATTAAAAAAAAACAACAACAACTGGATTTACAAGATTTAACGATTTTTCAACAGTAGTGAAGAGGCTGCAACAGCTATAGAATGTTCGTTTCTAGTTTTCAACAGTGATGAAAAGGCTGCTTGCTATAGAATTTTCGTTTCTAGTTTTCAAGAGTTTGTCAATAAGTGGATTACACACTTCAGAACAATGGCCTTCACGTTCTTTTCCTTACACCTTCTAGTCACTTCTATTTATTATTCACATCACACTGTATCACTTCATAATTGAATATGCTATTTTACCACACACATATTGTAGCCACTAATTGGCCGACATCTACTCTTGGGTTAAAACATCTGCTTGTTAAAGAGTTTCAAACAACTCTGACCATAACCAAGGGTAATATGAGCATGTTTAACGATTAATACCAGAAATATAAGTCTGCAGTTTACATACCATTTAAAAAAAAATTACATAATGAACGAATAGGTGTAGTTTCAAAAGAAACTTAGCTATACCCGACTTCGTTGCGTTACATGACTTTGTTGAGTTACATGACTTTGTTGAGTTACATGACTTTGTTGAGTCATATGATTTCGCCGAATAACACGACTTCGTGTTACCTAACTATTGACTTGACTTGATGTCTAACTTGGCCAACAACACTTACGTCAGTTTTGATTGACATCGTCCCTTCCCCCCCCCCCTCCGCCCTCTGTTTTTAAACCCGACTTTAGGATTGTCTGGCGCCATCGCATGACGCTCTTTTCGCTTTCTTCTCGCCAGGTTTCATCAGATCTCTATTTCATTAACTTGTAACTCCCCCTTCATCTTCCCCAACCAGCTCATTGTGTCGTTTTCACTCCTCGTTGCCCCCTCGTACTTTGAGTGCCATGCACGTGAAAACGAAAGGAGCAGCAGCGCTCGTCTCCATCCATCATGCTGGCGTAATGGAGTTTGGGCTAACGAGGGCGACTCGGGACCATCTCAAGCTTTCTACGAGCAGTTCCTCTGCTGTTACAGTGGCCATATAGGCGTGTAACTCTTCCAAAAGAACAATTTCTTAACACCAACTCATTGGACTGAATCTGTCTGCTAAATAAATAAATCATAGTTAATATTTGGGGACTGTAGCGTTTTTAAGTAAGTATATAGTGGTGGGGGTGACTGAGCAGTCTGAGGGTTGATATATTATCCAAAGACTTATCAACGGATTTATTTAATGTTCTAATCACCCGAAATATTATTGACACTTTATCAAACCTCGAGAGGAGCTGAAAACGCACATTCGCCCATTAACAGACTTGACGTGGGAATTTTTCGGTCAATATGAAATGAAGAAAAGTATTTGACTATAAGCTTTCTATCATGTCATTTTGTTTGTAACCTGTGAATTTAATGCCTCCGTCATTTCTAATATCTATACACCTGCGTCTTTACATCTCTCTCATAGGTGAAAACATGAAATACAATTAGAAGATAACTTTAAAAAAAAAAAACGCCCTCGCCCATACCAGGACAAGCCGGGTATTACCTCCAAGTGCATTACACTTACCTTGTGTTAAATATTATACCTGGCACAGTCCTACTGGTAATCTGTCATTCATATCTCTCAATGGTATCCATCAAAATAATCGATCTACAGCTGACATAAAACATGTTCGTATATTTCTTGTTTTAAGCCCACACATGCAGTGATCTGATAGTTCTTGTAAGCCCACACGGGCATTGATCTCATAGTTCTTGTTGTAAGCCCACACGTGCATTGATCTCATAGTTCTTGTAAGCCCACATATGCAGTGATCTGATAGTCCTTGTTGTAAGCCCACACGGGCATTGATCTCATAGTTCTTGTTGTAAGCCCACATGTGCAGTGATATGATAGTTCTTGTTGTAAGCCCACACTTGCATTGATCTCATAGTTCTTGTAAGCCCACAGCCCACACATGCAGTGATCTGATAATTCTTGTAAGCTCACATGTGCAGTGATCTGATAGTCCTTGTTGTAAGCCCACATGTGCAGTGATCTGATAGTTCTTGTTGTAAGCCCACATGTGCAGTGATCTGATAGTTCTTGTTGTAAGCCCACATGTGCAGTGATCTGATAGTCCTTGTTGTAAGCCCACATGTGCAGTGATCTGATAGTTCTTGTAAGCCCACACATGCAGTGATCTCATAGTTCTTGTAACACCTCATTAATAGTCGCCAGCCAGTTTAAGAGCCGTCGACGTAAACAAAAAAGTCGGGCCTACGGTCCTTCTCACTTGGTTCTCCTGTCCGAATCAGTTGGGGATCATGTGGAAGGAAACGACAGTGAGGCCATGTCAGGCGGGAAGACAGCCGTCTCGGGGTCGCCAGTCACACGGGTGTCGAGGTATCAGGAGGACTGCGCTTGGGTAACAAATTTTCAACGTCTAAAATAATATTTTAAAAAATTAATAAAAACAACCCATAAAAACAAATTTTTTGACTATAAATCCCTTATATATGAGTCAGAACTAAAATTATTGATAAATTAAAATTAATATTTACAGCGTGACAAACAAACATTTACAGACTGAACGTGACTGAACTCTCTTGGTGTAAAAAGAAAAAGGGGACGGGTGGGTGTGGGGGTATGGTCACCCATGGCTGGAGTGAACTCCAGCTAACACATGAATGTCAACAACAGACAGCTATCATACATTTATGTAGAGATAAACTAAAAGTGCATTTATTTAATTACGGTACATTCGATCGATCTGAAATTTTGATTCAATGCATTGTTAGGTGACACTAGTCTATGTGCAAAACTTCAGCCCGATAGCGTCATGGGAAGTTGGGCATTACAGAGCCGGCGGTGAAGTTAATATAAGGGATTTAAAAATCAGAATTAATTATGTCGATGTTTGAAATACAACAAAAAAACAACAACAACAACAAAACAACAACAACAACAACAAAAAAAAAAAAAAACAACCCCGCAACAAAACTTTGACGCCAAAGAAATTTTGAGGAAAACGAATGTCAGAGTTTTTAAAAAATGAGTATTAATTAAGCAAGTGAGACCCGCTTTATGCACTTGAGGGGGGTGGGGTGGTGAGGTCCGACTCAGAGAAAAGAGACATAAGGGGTACTGGCAGTTGGGGTGGCGCCTTTGAACGCCAAAATTAACCCTCGTTGAAGCTCTAGGGCAGACAAGATGCTGAAAATGAGTTGATTGTCTCCCGTGAGAGGGCAGCAGATTGAAAAAAGCCAGAGATGAAGAGGGTTTGACACGAAAACAGCAATTCCTGCCTCTTGTAGCACGCCATTGGCTTAAAAACTGTACATGGCCGGGGGGGGGGGGCAGCATGTCGAATGGCTTAAAGGTTTTTTGTGTTTTTTTAAAAAAAGAGACAGTATGGGACGGGTTGGTAATCGGGTGATGGGATTCCATGTGGAATAACTTTGGGTTGTTTTCTTGGAGAAAAGGGTGATGTAATCAATGTGAGAAAATTGTTGACCTGACGATCACCAGCGGTGATATCTTAAAACATGTCGAACTTTATTACTTGTTACTGTTTTGGAATATTGTGTCTGTATGTGTCATTAAAAAAAAAAGATTTTCCCCATATAAAGAAACATATTTAATTGAAATACATTTGCCTATAATATTTTTTCCTTTTGTTTTCATTTCCCCTCTTCTCGTTTTTCTCGTCTCTTTCTTACTCACTACGTGGAACACCCCCCCCCCTTTTCCCACCCTTATCACTCTCACAATTTTCGCTCTTAAACATTAATTATAAGTTTCGTGTGCTACAACGTTACATTGTGTTTTCGTTATGGCTGTTTATATTCCTCTCTTTTTAATGTCTTCTTTCTTCATGCCTCCCATCCCTCTGCTACCTATCTCAATGCCTCCCATCCCTCTGCTACCTATCTCAATGCCTCCCATACCTCTGCTACCTTTCTCAATGCCTCCCATCCCTCTGCTACCTATCCCAATGCCTCCCATCCCTCTGTAACCTATCTCAATGCCTTCCATCCCTCTGCTACCTATCCCAATGCCTCCCATACCTCTACCTATCTCAATGCATCCCATCCCTCTGCTACCTATCCCTATGCCTCCAATCCCTCTGCTACCTTTCTCAATGCCTCCCATCCCTCTGCTACCTATCCCAATGTCTCTCATCCCTCTGCTACCTTTCTCAATGCCTCCCATCCCTCTGCTACCTTTCTCAATGCCTCCCATCTCTCTGCTACCTATCCCAATGTCTCTTATCCCTCTGCTACCTTTCTCAATGCCCCCCATCCCTCTGCTACCTATCCCAATGTCTCTCATCCCTCTGCTACCTTTCTCAATGCCTCCCATTCCTCTGCTACCTTTCTCAATGCCTCCCATCTCTCTGCTACATATCCCAATGTCTCTTATCCCTCTGCTACCTTTCTCAATGCCTCCCATCCCTCTGCTACCTATACCAATGTCTCCTATCCCTCTGCTACCTTTCTCAATGCCTTCCATCCCTCTGCTACCTGTCCCAATGCCTCCAATCCCTCTACTACCTTTCTCAATGCCTCCCATCCCTCTGCTTCCTATCTTAATGCCTTCCATCCCTCTGCTACCTATCTCAATGCCTTCCATCCCTCTGCTACCTATGTCAATGCCTTCCATCCCTCTGCTTCCTATCTCAGTGCCTCTCACTGGGCCACTGCAATGCCTCACATTGGACATTTCCCATACCTGTGCCTCCCTACCCCATGCTTCCTAACCCAAAGGCTCCCATCTAATGCTTCTCGCACCATCTCAGTGTATCTTATACCGATGCCTCCTTGAATGCTCCAGTTCACGACCGTGACATCTCTCGCTAACCCTCTTCCTGGACTTGTTTTAGAATAAATCACGGAGGCAAATAGACATTTGCCTTGGAAATATGAGATTTGCAATGAAAACCAAACCCGGTAAGGAAAGTCTCTAAACACAGGGGCGTGTCCCTTTCACACGCATAACAAAGCAGCGCAAATAGAAACAGTTGGTAACTGGATATTCAGGGAGGGTCACCGCGAGTTTTGACCAGACCAGCTTTTATAATCCCTTATCTTTTGTTGTCGAGGCTGTGCTGAGGGTGATATTTCAGTGCAGTTGGTGTGTACACACCCTGGCTCACACGGTGGAGCATCGGCGGCAATGGCGCTGGGTGGAAGACCGAACAACACCGAGTGGATGTGTCTGGCTTGTGTTGCTGACTTGGTCGATTTGATTCAACTGTGATGACGAACATTTTAACCGTATTTTCATTTGATATCAGTAAAAGACGTCCTTATATATTTTTTGGTAAAACAAAGACTTAGTGGTCTAAAAATGGAAATAAAGACTTTGATAAACTGTCTAAAATGGCATGCATGTAAATAAATAGGTTGTCTTAAATACATAGAGCAAGAAAATTGCATGCTTGTTTTAATGTTTTAATAGCGGAACAATGAATGTGCATAGTAAAAAAAAACAACTAAATGCATTTCAATTTAAGCTCTCGGGCGTTTCTTGCTATGTCACTCACACTCGATATCCTCTCGGCTCATGACATCTCCATTTTCTCACGAGCCATCAAGGCCGCCTGAAGGTACGCGAACATGGCGACAGATAATTTTTATCTGCCTCACAACGGCTCTATTTTATCGTTCCATTCTCTTGGAAAGTCTTGGGCATTCGTCGGCCTACAAAAGCTGCGCCTCCCTGTCTTTGGCCTTTATCGCCGTTACATTAACCCCTGTCGTCGGTTATTGTCTGCAGACTCTGTTCTCATTAACGAAATGTCTGGTGCAGCAACGGGTTTGTTTCGTTAGGGGGTGGGGTGGAGGCTAATTCTGATTATTTAAATGTCCACACAGGATTGTTGAGATTAGCGTTCTTTTTGTATGGCTCATGTTGAGATTAGCGTTACTGTTGTATGGCTCATGTTAAGATTAGCGTTACTCTTGTATGGCTGATGTTGAGATTAGCTTTACTCTTGTATGGCTCATGTTGAGATTAGCGTTACTGTTGTATGACTCATGTTAAGATTAGCGTTACTGTTGTATGGCTCATGTTGAGATTAGCGTTACTGTTGTATGGCTCATGTTAAGATTAGCGTTACTCTTGTATGGCTCATGTTGAGATTAGCGTTACTGTTGTATGCTCATGTTAAGATTAGCGTTACTCTTGTATGGCTCATGTTGAGATTAGCATTACTGTTGTATGGCTCATGTTAAGATTAGCGTTACTCTTGTATGGCTCATGTTGAGATTAGCGTTACTCTTGTATGGCACGTGTTAAGATTAGCGTTAATCTTGTATGGCACATGTTAAGATTAGCGTTAATCTTGTATGGCACATGTTAAGATTAGCGTTAATCTTGTATGGCACATGTTAAGATTAGCGTTACGCTTGTATGACTCATGTTAAGATTAGCGTTACTCTTGTATGGCACATGTTCAGTGTTAGAGAGCGTTAGTTATGTATCATGTTGCTGGTTGCCTCACTAATCTCTGGCACATCTAGTCTTTGGAGCTTGCATTTGATAGCCTTATTTATTTTATTTATATTACAGCCATCGATGTATACCCACAATCAGTATAATAGTCTTACTGATGCAACATGCGCAGCCTGTAGAGCCTTAATGATGTATGTAAGATGTGCAGTCTGTAACAGTTTTAGCCTCGGTGATGTACCTACCATATTCACCATATTCTGTCCCTGGTCCCCTACCCGTTCAGTAGCATGTTTTTTGTCAACAAGCACAAGCACTTCGTCGTTATAAGGCCTCGCGTGTTTGTCAGCTTGTTGAGTCACAAATGGGTGGGTGGGGAGGGGCAGAGAGTAAACATTAAATGGGATTGTCTCCGTTCTCCATATACATCCTACAAAATATTGTTGATATTGAGACGTACGGAATAGGAAATCCCAAAAGGTCATCGCGACATTTGAATCCCTAATTTTAAGCAAGTAATGACCTATGTTTAAATTAAGCAGCGCCGTGCGCAGCTATATGACACACGCGGCGCATCAGTTTATAATTACCGCGCATATTAAAAAAAAAACTTTGCACAGAGACTAACGGACTTAGAGTGAACAAGGTAACCAAGATACTCGACTGCGAAATCAGAAGAGTTAATCAAGATAGGGGTCTCCAAACTTTTCAGCCCGGAAGGCCGCATTAACTGTCAAACAGTGGTTTGGGGGCCGACTACTAACCCCCAATTACTAAGTGTTGTGGGAAACTACAAATAAAAAGACTAATAAGATTAAAATGACACCAGGGGCCGGATGAGAGGCCTCCTGGGCCGTACCTGGCCCGCGGGCCGTAGTTTGGACACCCCTGCTTTATAGTCTGTACTACTAAAATTATTCACGATACACGACTCAAGAAACTGACACTACACGGGAATCCGGACTCCGAAAAGCTGGCCAAAACACTTGCTCTAACCCAACTACGCCAACTTATTGAAGTCGGAGCTTCCAATCAAAAAAGCAAATTTACCTGTTGGGAACAAACAACACACCTGCGCATACCGTTATTAACCAAATAATGAACTAAAGACGCCTTTCATCTTGTTTATTTTTACACATTCTTAGGTCACAAAGGTCAAGAAAGTAAAGCTTTCACGCCAATGCATTGAGTTATTATTATTATTTTCAATTACTTGAGCCAACACAAACAAGCTACTCAAGTGAAAAGTGATTGTATAGGAACATGATATAAGAAATTCATCATATAGGATCTTGATTTAAGGAATCCATCATACAGGAACTTGATATAAGGAATCCATCATATAGGAACTTGATATAAGGAATCCATCATACAGGAACTTGATATAAGAAATTCATCATATAGGAACTTGATTTAAGGAATTCAGCATATAGGAATATAGAAACTTGATATAAGGAATCCATCATATAGGAACTTGATATAAGGTACCCGTGGTAGAGGAACTTTAAATACCAAAGCCATGGCATAGGAACATGGGATAATAAACCCATGCCAGAGGTACATGACAAAAGGAAGCCGTGGCACAGGAACATAACATAGGATGCCATGAAATGGAACATTCCATGAGAATTTATGCTATGGTAGAGGAACATGAAATACGGAGCCCCTATCAGAGGAACATGACATAGGAAGCCATGGAAGAGGAACATGAAGTGACCAATCCGTGTCATTATACAGGAGCTTGCATTTGTTGTGACATTTAAAATGAATAAAACACGTCAGATATGCCATTGATTTTCAACCATAGAATCCGAGCCCATCACCGTATTGAAATAATTTAAGACGATGCTGTCAATAAATCCTCGCTTCACGAACTCATCCAATTAACCAACTCGTGAGAAATGGTGATTAACTGAATACAGTTAATTTTTTCCTTTATTCATGTGGCTATATATCATTTCAAGATAATTACGAAACACCGGAAAATATATTTGAAAGTAAGGGGATTTTTTTTTAGTTGGTTTGTTTATCGGGTTACTGAGTTTTTTGTTCTCCCGTGAAATTAACTCATTGCATGTTTTTTTATTTTTAAAAATATTTTTTAAAAAATATTATTTGGGGGGGGGGGGGTTGGGTTAAAACTTCATATCTGCCTTTCTTTCACAGCCAGATCTTATACGGATATACATTGGCACTACTCCTTTGAACTGAATATTCGTTTCCTGGGCCAGGAGATTAGCCGTTAGGTTGCCTATGGGTAAAATCACGTCACAAGTTTCAGGTTATAATGATCATGTCAGTGACATCAAGATGAAACAAGCGAAGCTTTTACTTTCAGCATAGATCATAGAGTATTGTAACGTTACTAGTTACTATAATCAATCTTAAGTCGTTACTATAATCAATATTAAGTCGTTACTATAATCAATCTTAAGTCGTTGAAGTCAGGCATTGAGTTGTTTTTTTTTGTTTTTTTTCTTCAAAAAGTTTCTTGTGTAGGAAATGAATTAAACCCCTGGATGTTTCTCGTTCTGTCTTTACTCACGTTCTTTATATTCACGATAGTTGCACCTCATACTAGTTAATGGAATGTCATACCACTGTATGGATGTTATTGACCTGTCGGATTTATTTTGGTCTAAGTAAACCTCCCAATGACCGCATGTTTCGTTTTGTTTTGTTCCAGGTGACCATCCGTGTGGATGACGTCAACGACAACCCACCTGAGTTCTCCGCCACTCTGTTTGACGCAAGTGTGTCCGAGAACATCGCCCCTGGGTCATCACTGATGAGAGTCTTGGTCAACGACCCTGACCTCGCGGGGACCTTGACCTTGACATTGAAAGGGACGAGCGCCAACAAGTTTGGCATATTTCAAAATGGTAAGAGAACTGGTCTCTGTATGTTGCACAATTTGATGTTTAAACGATAGTTCATAGCCCCTAAAGCAGGGGCCGGGAGAGGCTCTATTAATGGCTGTATGTGGCTCTCTGACAAATGTTCGATTGTGAAAAGAAAAAAATCACAGGTTTGTTCAGACTGCTTTCATTTACATATTACTTGGATATTTAAAAAAAAAAAACAGTGTAACAATGGTATTAAAAAGAATTCAGACACATAATTTTATTTTTGTGTTGAAATTACACAAAATGCACGCGTTTACTTGAATTGTTAGTTTTTTAACATAATGTATGGTTCTCACAGATTTTTTTTTTTTTAAATATGTGGGGTTTATGGCTCTCTTAGACACAAATTTTCCCGAACCCTGCTCTAAAGTCTAAAGTCTAGATCTCAGTCTTTAAATACACAACATTACTTTATCTATTTATGCATATCTCCCTTAATTTCATTTACGTCTGGTTTACGTTAGGTAATAGAATGGTTTTTGTTTGTATGCTTTATTGTTGTTTTCTGTCAGAAAAAAATATTTTAAAAATATTGACTAGTTATATATTGGCCATGTATTCCTCGGAACGTCTGTAACGTATTTTAATAGTACGCACATTTCATCACTTTAAATTTTTGTAAGTTACATTCAAGTATAAAAATCCCATGATTCAAAGCATAATATTATTTTGCTTTGCTTTATAGTCATGACACTAAATAATTTTACACGCATTATACCCTTCAGTACACAAATATTTGCTTGATTTCTTAGCTGTACATTCCATGACATTGCCATACAATGACGATGGCTATTTATGACTATCGTACGCTTAGCGTCCAAGTTACTTATTTTTTTTTTTTAGTCCCATAACCTCTTTTTATAGAGGTCGTAGAGGATTCTAATGTTTCCATTAGAATATTCTCGGGCTTAATAGACACTGGCGGCGCCCATCCCTCTCCAGGTCAGCGGAGGACTTTCTAAGCGTTAGTCATTGCACAACATTTTTATAGTGGCTTTTCGTGGGTTTGAACCCACGCCCCTCAGCTTGTGAGACGAGCGCACTATTGACTTCGCTACCCAGTTACTTATTATCTAGGGGTAATGGGGCATAGAACCATGAATGTTTCTTTCAACGAATTAACGTATGTAAACCCTCAGCCCGTGACATTGATGCCCTTATGACTTATAGCTCGTACCCATTCCATTCCAGGTACCATCTACCTGACCCAACAGCTGGACTACGAGGCCGCCCGTTCGCACGACCTGACAGTGGAAGCGTCTGACGGCGTGCAGACGTCATCGGCGCTCGTGCGCATCAACGTCATAGACGAGAACGACAACAGCCCAATTTTCGACCGAGGCTTCTACACCTTCGACATTGCCGAGAACTCGGACCTTGGCTACGTCATCGGTCGTCTCCTAGCAACAGACGCCGACTCCGGGAATAACGGTCACGTGATCTACGAGATCTCCTCACTGTGGGGACAGGATTATTTCCAGTTGGATAACAACCGCGGGACTTTCACTCTGATCAAGGCCTTGGACTTTGAAGAGGTAAAATATCAACTTAGAAATTGGGCCATCTAAACACACTTGCAGATGCTCTTCTATCATTATTCATTATTTCCACAAATTTGTGATCAACCATTTATTCACCTGTACCATAAACCATTATCATTTATAATTAATTATGTTCTTATCTAATCTTTATCTAATCAACAAATCTTTTTCCTCTATCAAAATGTCTTGTTCTCCTGTCAATCAATGTTTTCCTCTCCTATCAACCAGTCTCCTTCTCCTATTTGAGATGGCATCAATGGCCCTGAGTCACTAAGACTCTTAAAGGTCCCCCCTCGGGGGAATCGTCAGTTAGCTCTTACCTCCGTCTCCTATTAAACAGTCTTATTCTCTTATAAACCATTCTCCTTCTCCTGGCAATTTTTTTTCCTCCTGTCATATTGTCTCCCCTTACTTTTCAATTCGTCTTCCTCTAATCAAACAGCATCTTTTACTTTTCAGTTTCCTTTCATGAATCAATCTTCTTCTCTAAAAAATAAATAAATAAATATCTCTTAGAGACCATGAAAGTCCATAGGAGCAAGTGAAGTAGCGTTCACAAGTTTCATTGACCACTAACGAGCATGGATTGTGTGGTTAGCACAATGCCCCGGGGGCCTTGCCAGATGCGCGGTTTCGAACCCGCGACACGGGTTCTTGCTGCGGTTCGGTAATCCAGCTCGCTACAACGTAGACCACCGCGCCCCCTTTATCTTCTTCTCTACTAGATTGTATTCACCTATTATCTACCAGTTTCTTCTTTACAATATACCCCATCACGGTTAGAACCGTACTCATACCCCAATGTCCCACAGGCCCCTGGCCCCCTACTACCACTAGACCAGGGGTCGGGAAACTTTTTTTCTGAGAGAGCCATAAACACAAGATATTTTGAAAAGTAATTTTTGTGAGGGTCATATATCATGTTTAAAACTAAAAATTCAAGTAAATATCATCACTGAAAGTACAAACATTATGTCTCTGAATTCTTTTCAATAGCTTTGTTATGCAGTTTTTAATATTCAAATAATGTACCAATGAAAGGAGTAAACTTTAAAAACAAGTAATGGAAAATTTGTCTGAGAGCCAGATGCAGCCATCAATAGATCCACATCTTGCTAGCGAGCCATGGTTTCCTCACCCCAGCACTAGACATACTGCCCTAAACACCCCAACCCCAAATCCCTCCCCCACCTCCATACACACACAATCGTCTTATGTGATTCTGTTGGAGTTGACCCACGAGTCCGAGAATGTGATTTTTCCCCCCACATGGGTGCCTAGGGGTGATGCTAATGGATGACGAATGTTGAAAAGGCAATTTCCAGTGTCTGTATTGATAGTATTTTGGTTCAGTGACGTGGTAAACCAACGACACGCTTGATTGACTCGCCCCCTTGATGGATGACGCCACGCCGTGATAGGTCAGACCTCGGTGTTTTAGTCTCTGATTTAAAGTGCTGGAAAAGACTTCCTACGTCAATACGCTATGGCGATAAAGAATGTTGAGTAGGAAGCGATCAAATATGATGCTCGAGAGATTGAACATAAAGGCAGTAGATAGGATGGAAAATAAAGGCAGTAGATATGATAGAAGTGAAATATTTACGGAGATAGCACGTGCATAATAAAGGCGGGGCATGAAAAGATGGATATTAAACGGGTTATTGACTTAGATGGAAAGATAGATACTAAAAAAAACTTGAGGGGGTTTATTGTAAAGGGCCAAGGAATAATTTTATCGCCGAACGTGTCTGGCTAAAGAGTCTGAGAATGTTGAATGTTGAGAGATTTATTCAGTGTGTCCTATACATTTTATGTTGTTGTATTATTAAAGATGTAATGGAATCTGTCATTGGCATCGTATAGACTCGATGAAATATTGGCCGCAATCAAGCTTCATGAATTTGTACAGCTTTTGTATAGCCGGGATATTTTTAGAGCTCTGTTGAAGACATGATCTTTATACACATGAAATCCACATCAGGCTCTTTTTACAATTACGTGTAATCAGGATCTTTAAATACCTGGGATATAGGATCTTTGTACAGATGGAATATAGTGAAGTATGTTTTTACAGCTTGTCTATAGACATGATCTTTGTACTCTTGATTAAATTTAACAGACGTCTGAAACTTAAAATTATGTTTGATATGTTTAAACTAATAGTTACCAAATTAAACATTGACAGATAAACATTGAAATAAAATCCCTCCCCCAACCAATTTAAAAAAAAATAAGTAAACAATTTCAGTAAGTAATGTATAACTCGTATTCTCTATTTGATGGGATTAATTTCCACCACATTTCTGTCAAAATAAAATATTTCAATTCTTTAACCTTATATGTCCGACACCTCATCCACACGTTAACGCCGCTGCCTCCAAGGAACCATCCCTCCCTCCAAGGAACCACTCCCTCTCTAGTCACCCCTCTCTGAACCACCCTCACCAGAACCCCCCCCCCCGTTCCGTACCCTATCATCCCTAAACTCCCCTCTTTCTACCGAACCTCCTCCCATCCAATGTTTCGTGTGCAAAGTAAAAAAAAAATGTGTGCAATGTTGCTCAGTATCAATTCTTTGTGTAATATTTTGTGAAATTTCCTGCGCGGTATTTCTAAGCTGCTTCGCGGCGTCCGTTAAATATATGTGAAGCTTAAAGGGAACATTGCTCCCATCTCCAAATATTCAAGCACGCCATAAATCTAATCAACATTTTTGTTGCCACTTGATCGTAAAGAAGCAGATATTTACAGTCGAGCACTTTGTCAGTTCAAGTGTTTGTGTTGACCCTTCAATAACTTCAAGTCGGAGCTTTGCTGGTCTCTCCTAAATGCCTTGTCAGTCATCCCCGCCCTGGTTTAAAATTGGTTTTCTTCCAATTTTGGCTTAGTGGAATAGCTGGTGAGATACTTCTGCTCAGTTAGTTACGGACAATTGTATTAGGTGTCCTGAAAACCCTCTTCTATGGTCAAACTTACAAACTATACTTCAGTTTTATAAGCTTTGTCTGAATTTTTAAAACTGTCACTGTGGATCGAACGTACTTGTTTGCTGTCCTTTTTGATTATATGTCATTCAATGGTGCCTGTGTTATGTCACATTTTATAATGCTTCTGTCATATAAACAATGTGATTCGTACACCGAGACTACCCAGCTCAAACACACGTCGGCATGGAGACGTAAAGGATGACCAATGAACCGTCATATGGTGGCAAGTGTATCAGTGTTTCACAGTTAGGATGTTAGACGCAGAAATCCGGTCAAGTTATCTCGGGAGTACCACACCATGAGTATCTGTATATCTGTATATTCTTGTTGGGACATTTGTTTCAGAGTACCACAAACAACGTTAAGTAATTAGCTTGATATTCTTGTTGGTCATAATTGACAAATGGTGATGTAAGCAATATTAAAGATGTTCAAGCCACCTTATTTGATTACATGATAGACTTCTTAGTGTGGAATAAAATGACAGAGAGTGTAGTATAAGTCACGTTGGTCTTGTTATATATAACAAAGTCTTCAATATACTGTAACCTTGGAATAGTTGGAGTGAGTAGGGGCAATCTCCTGGGCCGATATTAAGCACTTGGTTTGTTCTCACCTGTAAATACAACTGGAAACCTTGCAGGATTTAAGGCTCTTTTATATTTTCATGTAGTCTTTTCACGGAGGCTGTTTGTTTCATTGGGCGTTTGTTTCTCTGTTCTCTTAGACTGGGCTGTTTCTTTCTCTGGGTTGTTTATTTCTCTGTGCTTTTAGAATGGGCTGTTTCTTTCTATGGGCTGCTGATTTGTATGGGCTGTTTATTTTCCCTTTAGCTGTTTATTTTATTCGGGGTTATTTGTTCTTTTTTCTTGTGAGTGGTTGTTTCACCGGAAAAGTTTTTAATAGTTCCGCAACCGTAAGGGAGGCTATTGTACTTCCATTTTCTTCTGGGAAGATAAGGCTTGCGTTGGGCCGGGGTAACTGTCATGGAGCGGAGATAAGCGCTATTTGAACGGGTCTAATTGAGAAATAACACAGCAGATATGGAAGAGATAGCCTCGTGGTGAATGAGAAATGCTCTCTCAACAAGGCATGCCGCACGTTTTCACACGTTGTGGCACTAACATCGATTAGTCAGTGCTGGAATGTGTTTCTTCGAGGGGTCCATGACTGCGAGCTGTTGTCACAAGGATTCTTTCAATTGATTGTTAGAATAGTGGTATGAAAATGGAGTGCGGCGAGGCATTATTTGGAACATAATGTTATTTCAAAATAAGGCCTTAGTGCATTAGTGAAGTACAGTTATTTTTTTTAATCCCTTATATTAACTTCACCGTCGTCTCTTCGAGGGTCCGGCGGAAAAATACGTTTTAAATGACCCACTTCCGGTGATGCTATGGAGTTGAAATTTTGCACATAGACTCGTGTCACTTAACAATGCATTGTTTCAAAATTTCAGATCGATGGAATGTACCATAATAAAATTAATGCACTTTTAGTTTATCTCTATGAAATTCAAAGTCGGCCGTCTGCTATTTTTCACCTCCACATGTTCTGGAGTTCAGCCGACCGCCCCTCCTTATCTTATATATATAGATACTTTTTCTGTCTCATATATAAGGAATTTATAGTCAACAACTTTGTTTTTACGGGTTGTTTTAATTTATTTAGCGATTCAATTTGATGATCACACGGGTAAATTTATAAACGAAATTATAGAATTGAATACCATTTAGTTTTAAAGAGAGTTATCTTTTCACTAATGATATTTTCAGTTTGTACACATCAAAAAGAGCATTAATTGATTTGGTTCTGATTGGGAACTAACAAAAAATTGGAAGTCATAGGAAACTACTACCAACTAGCAGCTATGGCAAAAGAGCTAACGAAAAAAAAATCTATTGATCCTGCTTTAATTCAATTATCTGTATCGTTTCTATAACAGCCCATGGGTAAATACACATCTTAAAAATAGGTTTGAAGTGAATGTCGCTCTCGGTAATAAAGCTTTGAAAACGCCACACTTAATTTAGGAAATGTATTCCTCTTTTCAAACGTGACCCAACTTTATAAGCCGCCTGTATCCAAGAATCGGCCGAATGCCCACACAATAATTAAGTTTTCTACTTGGTTTTTACCCCACACGGCACCACCTCGTTCATCGTTTGTCATCCTATCCATCAATATCAAAGACTTGAACGCATGACTCGCTTGATACACTTTTCTTTACCGTAATGAACTTCGCGAGAGCCGTAGTCTGAAATTGTGATGATTTACGCCGCCTAACAGCCTCCCGGGTGCCACATTGTCCAATCTTTCACTCCTGCATCCCGTAATCGCCAGTTATTACCCCCTTACATCACTGTTACATAGGAACTGCATGCCGCGATATTGAACTTAAGGGGGTAATTCGGCAACTCTTGCCATTTGAAAACAAATAATTAACTGAAAACTAACACAATTCTGATATCAGGAAATCACACAGAAATAATGCAGCGTTAAAAAAATTGAATAAATAAACAACGTAATTTGAAATATTTACATTTTTTTCTTGAGCTTTCAGTTCTTTAGATTAAGTTGTTCATTTAAAGGCCTATAGATTTAAATTATTTATTTTAAATGTCCATTACGGCTGATTACTTTGATGGTGCTACCTACGACTTATTGTGTCTATTTGAAGGTGTTACCTACGACTTATTGTGTCTAGTTGAAACTGTTAGACATGAACGTTGCAAGTCCTCATACTCATCCACTTAGGTCAGATCAATTAATTAAACGCCAATGGAAATGGTGAAAGTATTGAGTATATTACAGACCTACCTTCTCACGTTTGATAGACTTGTAAACGTTTAGTTATGTGATTAGAGGACGATATAAAGGGTCGGGTCTAGGGTAAAACAACAGTAACGGTTAAAACACAATTAGGTGGGGGTGGGGGACATCCTGTTGTGTTCACATTTTGATAACAGAGTTTGGGCCACACGTTACACCCCCACCCCACCCCCACCCCCAGTCTTCTCGCCCTGCTTGTCTACCCTGCCAGTAATGCTGTCTGTACATACACTCTGTGTTAGTCTCACGTGCCACGCGTGTCCCGTCCTATATGACATACTTGTCCCTCTCCAATATTGACCTATACCCGGCCGTCATACCGATGAATGACCACTTGACTAGCGCCCGGTGCCGTGGAGTGAGGCGTCGAGTATTGACCGCTGGTCAGATCGCCTATCACCCGTCACAGGACGGTTTTCCCCAACAGCTCCCTACCAGCTCCTGGTGTTGTTGACTGTGGGGTCATGTGGGGTCAAGTCGTGTCACGGCAGATTGATCATGACGCATACCAAATTACGTCAGAGGTCATGGTGACTTAGTTTCAATTGTACGTCATATACATTTTACTGTATGACTTGGTGGGGAAGTTTAACTATCAGACTGTTAAATCCGATTTCTATTGTCATAGGTCGTATATGAATAAATGTACACTAATTTGTAGACTACAGTGTTTTAAGAAATAGTAGCCGTCATCTCACCCTATTAATGTTCGTTCGTGGGATTGGGTAGGGAGACGATGATGATCATCATTTAATGGAAGTGGACATTTAGTGAGACATGAAATGTTTCCCTGGGTTGGTATTGCTAAACAGGAAATTGTTTTAAAATGTTAAACTATTACCTAGATTTTCAAAGATAGATCTCAATTGAAATGCATTTTTCATAGATTAACTTTGATTTCATGTTAACTTTCCAAACATAAGCAGCCCTGCTTTCTTAATTATTATATGGGGGGGGGGGTGTTATTGGGGAGTTGCCACGGTTGATAAAGAAAAATAAACAGAAAACTTGAGTTGTAAAGTAAATATTCGCCCTTACGTCATACAACCGCATCATCAGTTAGAAGGATCGTAATTAATTCAATCGTTTTGTTCTGAATAACCGGATTGTTCATGCGACACCACACTGAACGGGAATTCCCTGAGATCAGTTATGAGTCATCAGTAGGTTATAGGAAATTAAATTCTTTCCACGCCACAGGAGGACACATTCATCGTATTACATCAGAGATTTCAGATTTCCCAGTGATTGCGTTGTCAGATAGTCACGTGTATGACAGGGGTTGACAGACTGGGTTTGTGTGGTGGTCAAGTTGTGTGGTGTCCACAGTTTGGCGTGGTGGTCTAGTTGTGTGGTGTTGACAGTTTGGTGCGGTGGTCTAGTTGTGTGGTGTTGACAGTTTGGTGCGGTGGTCTAGTTGTGTGGTGTTGACAGTTTGGTGTGGTGGTCTAGTTGTGTGGTGGTCTAGTTGTGTGGTGTAGATGACAGTTTGGTGTGGTGGTCTAGTTGTGTGGTGTAGTTGACAGTTTGGTGTGGTGGTCTAGTTGTGTGGTGTTGTTGACAGTTTGGTGTGGTGGTCTAGTTGTGTGTTGTTGTTGATAATGTCTCCAGGACCCTTCACCCCCTACCCCCATTTTGTCCCTCGGCGACAAGCTGTTATCCATATCATCAGTCAGGAGCCGTGAGGCGAGAACCTACAATAGTTGCACACGGCAAGGCACATCGGTTGCTAGGGGAGGGTGTGTGTGTCTAAACTGAGAATTTCATAAACGAGTATACTAGACTAATGCGTGTTTATGTGGGTGTTTGACGTGTGTCATGTTGACAGTTGCCCAACGCCTAAATGTTGTCGTGGCAGGAAGAAGCTGGAAGTCAATATTGACAGTGGTCGTCTGTGGACCATGACGTCACAACCTCAGACATTGGTTGACTGCAGGCACCTGGTCTTTAAAACTGGTTACATACGTTTAACATTTTTCTGCCATAAAACTGAATTTAAGAAACAAACTATTGCTTTCCATGTGAAACATGCTCGAAGATAAACTTCTATTTATTTGAGTCTTTTCATTTACCATGACACATTGGTTTAATCTATCATACAGAAAGGGACTGCATAAAGCTTTTCAATAAAAAAACAAAATACACAAACTAATTTTATTGTTTTCTTACACAATTAGTTTGTGTATTTTGTCTTTTCAAATTGGTTTAACAATTTCAGCGACAGCGTTCTTCGTCAGTTAGGCTGTAGGGCATGCAGTGTCGACACTGGTAGGCTAACGTTAAGGCTATGTCAGCAATGATTCACAATCTGCCGGACAATCACAACCTTTGTTGACAATCAAAAGTGTAGTGTTAGCCATGGTTAACCATTAGCCGGATAATGCCAACCTTGGCTGACCACTAAAACGGCATCGATAGTTGATTTTAAGACTTGACTTATTCACCAATAGTAATAGTCAGCAGCAATATTTTGCCCAAAAAGCTCCATGTAATTCTAAAAGCCATATGATTCCTTACAAGAATTGTGTTTGTCATAGTTTTCCTGACAATTTATACCGGTTAGAGGGCAAGAGAGGGCAATATTTCTCAACACTATGTCAGCTATTCTGCCCTCAGTATTATAGTCACTAAGGTGATGTAATTCGTCTTTGTAAATTTCATTTATTTAACTAACAATCCCATCTCTGAAGTACATCTATTTTAGAACTTCTTTGCCTCATGTAGATAATTAATATTAGCCAGATGTTAGCTTAAGTTAGATCTTGAAATCAGCTTGTTTTAGCTAGATGTTACAATTGCAGCTAGATCAGAAGGTAGCATTCAGCTAAGTTTAGACGTTTATAGGCTGGTAGCTTTTCACCTTAGGGGAGACAAAAACTGGATCCGCAGGCTTGTCCATGGGTTATATTTTTCTATCCCATCCAATCCAATCCCATGGCAATTTATACCTGTCCCATCCCATCCCATCCCATGGGATTACTATTATAATATTAATATGGAAATTTAAAATAAAATTATGAAATTTATGAAAGTTTAGGTTTAGTGTCTACTAATATACTAAATAGGACTACATATAGAAAAAGATATGCAAAACGACAAAGTTTATTAACTTTATGACAATTCAGTATCATTCTGACACTCTCATTTTATTAGACCATTTCTGATGAGTCACTCTGCTCATTCAGCACATTATCAATTTCCCGCTGATGGACTGCTTCTACTAATTCAGTTAATTCGGGTAATCCGTGAACACTTTCCACAATGTTCATCTTACAGGCAAATCTGATGTACACAGAGTTTATAACGAGAGCTGGTGACATCCGTTCTCGTAACTTACTCAACAATAATCTTGCCTCACTAAATAAGCTCTCTACTACTGCCGATGACGCTGGTATGGTCAAAACACTTTTCGCACTTGTTCCAGTCTGGCAGTGTTACCGCTCGTCAAAAGTATATGTTCAGCTTGAACGTGTAAACTATATGTTTAGCTTGAACGTGTAAACTATTTGTTCAGCTTGAATGTGTAAACTATATGTTCATCTTCTTCTTGTTCTCTACACCTTCTTGTCTATTTGTTAATATCTCGGTGGTAGTGTTTTCTCATTTTAATATATGCCCCATTGTTATTATGTTACAAATCGTGGTTAAAACAACATTCAAAAGGACTTAACGTTTATTGACAACCCCCTCCTCCCAACCTGTCATAAGAAGTATAATATGACAATGACAATGTTAAACACTTCTGGGTCCCACTTGGACCGGCCTCTAAGATTAGTCGTGGTGAGGTGTTCAACAAGTTGAACTTTTGCTTGACCAGGTGAGTGGGGGGGGGGCTGCGAAAAAACAATTGTCTGACGATCCAATATTGACACGGATTGGCTTAGCACGCAGCGGGAGGTCAGCCGAAGTGGTCATGTATGCGTAAGGACACGTTCCTGGTCTCTTTGACCAGAGGTCACAACACACAGACAAACAGAAGGGATGTTTTGTGCAGACTTTATTTGGGGGGAGTGTGGACCGTGAGACGTTACACGTGACTATTGTACTGAAGATTGCCTGCCTGGCAGCTGTCATGTTGCATAGATCATAATAGATATAAAGTTTCCTAATATATCCCTTTTTATATACATATTTTTACAGCTCGCGATCTTTTTATTGAAAGGAAAAACGAAACGATAACCGCTCACTGTCCATTAATGTTATACAATGAACTAGCCATAAATGTTATTGTCCAATCGACGTAATGGTTTGATGTCGTATGAGGTAATGGTCAGTTTAGACGAGCACATCAACAGGATGTAAGATGTATTGATGAGATAACGGGACTTTCCTTGCTTATCTCATCCACTGACGGACGGGGCTGTCCCTAATTTCCATGCGATGGGGAGACGAGATCGTGCACTTAGCCATGTGCCGTAACTGCCAAATTTGCCGGGTCTTTCAACTTCATCAATGGGGAGACAACGCATGGATGCTCACCAAATAGAGTTGTGTCCACTGACACTTGGCACCTTTTATTAATATCAATTGGTCCGAGCAGTGGCGTGTCTTGGAATAAATAGTTCGGGTAGGGGGAGTCCAGGATGTGCTGTTACTTACACGCACCTCATCTCTGTTCTAACAATCACAAGCTGACATTTTGTCTATACCCGGAGCTCCTTTTATCAGGGAGATGCACTACTTTGTGTTTAGAATGTTTGGTAACAAGTCTGATGCTATTCACGGGTCCGCCCCTGACTCTGTGTTTAATTTTTGTTCGCACTTTCTCCTAATAAAGGCGGAGACAAAGTGGGTTTTGACTGAGGCTCCCTAATGGCTCCTATTATTTGCTCACTTCATCTCTCCTCCGCAATCAGCTCTAGTGTTGGATAACGTCATCGTTGGGAATCCACCCCTACCCCCCTCTCTTGCTGGTCTTTTCATTGCGACAAATAATTTCCCTTGTTTATTGGAAGGCGATAGCTCTAATATTGTTATAGCTCTTTGTTTTACCTACAATAAGAATGGGTATAAAAGTAGTGTCTCTGGGGAGTGGAGATAGCTGCTGGTAGAGAGATGATGTTAGTAGATAGATGCTGTTGGTAGATAGATGCTGTTAGGAGATAGATGCTGTTGGTAGAGAGATGCTGTTGGTAGAGAGATGCTGTTGGTAGAGAGATGCTGTTGGTAGAGAGATGCTGTTGGTAGAGAGATGCTGTTGGTAGATAGATGCTGTTAGGAGATAGACATCAGCACCCGACGATCTATTGTCCTACATCGTTATGAATGATTTTGTTACAACGGGACGAACAATTTATATTTAAGTTTGCTAGCTGTAAAATGTGATCCATTGAAAAAATGAGTTATCTTTTGTAGATTACTGACCCCCTCTCGAACATCACAATCACCTGCACACTACAATCACTTGTACACCAAAGACAATCAATTATACACCAAAGACAATCACTTGTACACCAAAGACAATCACTTGTACACTACAGATGACCACTTGTACACTACAGATGACCACTTGTACACTACAGACGACCACTTGTACACTACAGATGATCACTTGTACACTACAGATGACCACTTGTACACTACAGACGACCACTTGTACACTACAGACGACCATTTCTACACTAATAACGATCACTTGCACATCGCTTATCTTTGTGGCTCGCTGGCTTTGAACACATACCGTGTGGAAACTTGAGGATCATCATTTTCTTCTCACTATCTCAGTGTCTCTGTTTTCGTCTCATTATTGATGTTTCTTTATGGCAATCTTGTTCTTTCGTACCAGATAAATTCAATACCATAAAAAACCCGCCCTGTTGTTCTCTCTACAGCGACAGTTGTATACGTTGAGGGTTGTCGCCAAAGATCAAGGTTCCCAGCCAAGGTTTGCCGAGGTCGTAGTGTACATGAATGTCAAGGACGTCAATGACAATCAGCCGGCGTTCGATCCCATGTCTTACTACAAGGAGGTGTCAGAGGACGCCAGCGTGTTGACTGTGCTGGTCAACGTCAGTGCTACGGACATAGACTCAGGTGAGAAGAGACATACACACATAACTAAACTAAGAGAAGAGACATACACACATAACTAAACTAAGAGAAGAGACATACACACATAACTAAACTGAGAGAAGAGACATACACACATAACCAAACCAAGAGAAGAGACATACACACATACTGATATCAGGAACTTTTCCCCATATTCTACTTATTACATAATAGATATTTGATACTCCAAGTTATAATTTCAATTTAACTTGCTTATAGTCCACATCTTTCTCAGAGATATAAATGATTCAAGGAGGGGGTACATAAATAGGGTGGTAGTTTATAACCAGTGCGGTTATAGTAGATAGATATACTATATATATATATAGTAGTTATACCAGTAGATATAGCCAAAGTGTGTATAGTGGGGTATTTACTACCTGTTATATAATCAAGTGAAATGATCAAGTCCACTTAAGTCGGCCAGGGTATTCTAACTAAGGGGGATTTATTCTTACCATTGATAAACAGTGTTTTCTTATCGGTCATATGACTACTAGAGTACCTGGAATCACACCCTGTCAAATGTAGCGTCTTTTCTAGGTGTCTGGACACTGTCTAAAGTAGCGTCATTGTTGGGTGTCTGGACACTGTCAAAAGTAGCGTCATTGTGGGGTGTCTGGACACTGTCAAAAGTAGCGTCATTGTTGGATGTCTGGACACTGTCAAAAGTAGCGTCATTGTGGGGTGTCTGGACACTGTCAAAAGTAGCGTCATTGTGGGGTGTCTGGACACTGTCAAAAGTAGCGTCATTGTTGGGTGTCTGGACACTGTCAAAAGTAGCGTCATTGTTGGGTTACATGTCACAGAATTGAGTAAAACCGTTCTTGATATTTTTAGGAGGTTAATTGTGAGAACCTTAACCATAGGACTTGCTCCCAATAACTTTAATGTTTTAGAAATGGGATTAAAGTTAATAATTAAATTCTGTTTGGTTTATTTAAGAGTTTAGAAGCAAGATGAGAACTGCCTCTTTTGTTCCATAATCTTAGTGCTTAGTGTTCAATAATGTGTTCTTAATCTTGTCTCGGTATATTTGTTTGTAACATCTCAACAACTTCTTACAATTCTAAACAAGAAAATCCAAGAATCAAGGATGAACCCTCAAATACTGGAATCGAATTTTACACTCCCACAGATGGTTTAATGGTCACTTATCCCCACCACCCAGATAGTGTTATATATTAGTGTTATATCAATATGAAGAACACAACTGCTTTGTGTTGTACTGATCAAAAATAGACAATAAGTCAAGGGATTACAGACTCCAACTATGGTAGCGAACGTCATAATATTTAAACAGATTGGTTTATTACACCTTCTCACCTTGTAAGTCAGCTATTGCTCATTGACAAAAAGACCTTACTAAGATTTGTTTGTAACGTCTCAACACCTTCTGACCTTGTAAGTCAGCTGTTGGTTTGTAGACCCTCCTGTGGTACTAAGATTTGTTTGTAACATCTCAACAACTTCTGACCTTGTAAGTCAGCTATTGGTTTGTATACCCTCCTGACAATTTCTGACCTTGTAAGTCAGCTATTGGTTTGTAGACCCTCCTGACAATTTCTGACCTTGTAAGTCAGCTATTGGTTTGTTGACCCTCCTATGGTACTAAGATTTGTTTGTAACATCTCAACAATTTCTGACCTTGTAAACAACTTCTGACCTTGTAAGTCAGCTATTGGTTTGTAGACCCTCCTGTGGTACTAAGATTTGTTTGTATCATCTCAACAATTTCTGACCTTGTAAGTCAGCTATTGGTTTGTAGACCCTCCTGTGGTACATTCCATTTTCCCTCCTTGTTTAAAGCTGCGGTTTGGCGTCCTCGTGGGCTACACGGGCTGTAAAATACTTCAATAAATTGGAGAGACAAAAAGCCGACGCTCAACAATAATTTATTGTCGTCTGCTCTTGTCGTCTGGGCCATTTCGGTGAGGGGGGCCCTAAGATCTGCGTGCCAAGTAAATTTCTGGTGTTGTGCAATATAGGTCACCTGGTTGTCATGGCAGGAATACTTTATTCCTGGCACTTAGTGATTGTACAGCAAAGTTAACAACGTACTTTATTTATAGTTGTTAATTTGTCAAGGGGGTTGGTGGGGTGGTAAAGGTTTGAGGGGGGGGGGCGAGAAACAAGTGGAGTTCAATATACAAAGGAAATGTTTTAAAGAAGATATAAGATAGAAATATAACTAATCAATTAACACATACATTGAGCTTATCCTACGGTTACACCAGAAAATATACAAGAAAACATGAGTGATGTAACAAACATGTGTAAAATTAACTCTTCGAAATCGATACTCAGCTTAAGAGTTGACTAAATATAGAAAATAATTTTAATTATTCAACATATCTATTAAAATAAGCATTAGATACAAGTCATGTTATTCCACTTGTAAAGAGTAAACGTACAAAGAAGACATCCTTTTTGAGGACATGACGTGTAACAAACTTTAAATTACGATTGTAATAAACGGGCGAGAGGAGAGGAAGCAATCGAGTTGACGCTTCCGCCTTGCTCGTTGGCGTTTTAAAAAAGAGTAATGGCCGAGGGTCTGTAGAGTGCCATTAACTTGAAATGTTTTATTGGGGACCTTCCACCGGCCGGCTATTTTGTTCAGAGGTGGAGACGTCGTACCACCATTTGACTAGACACATCTATGTACACAGTGCAATAACAAATTTTTGTTAAAGAAAGTATTTTGATATAATACCAATGAGATCTATACTTGAGAAAACAAATATTCGCCGAGTGGTGAAAGGGACGAGGTTTGGGTTATGACTTGGTGGCCACTTGTTAAAACACCATGGTCCACACCTATATACCATATGAATACACTATGGTCCACAACAATGTACCATATGACTTCACTATGGTCCACAACAATGTACCATATGACTTCACTATGGTCCACAACAATATACCATATGACTTCACTATTGTCCACAACTATGTACCATATGACTTCACTATGGTCCACAACTATGTACCACATGCCTTCATAGTAAACCTGACACAGTTAGGCTCGGGAAAATATACAAGGTATGTTCTAGTACGTAAAACACACAGACATTGAATTATGGATATTTCTTTGAATGTTTGTTTCATAAAATTCGTTTGTTATTGTAATTGGTTTTTTTTAATTTCAAACTTTGACCAAATTAAAAACACACATGTCGTAAAAGATCATACGTTTACAATAGCGGGAATAGTCGTCCCGCTCTGCTGACCAGAGACTATCCCTTGACCTTTCCCATGCCATACTTAAGCTGTGGCCACTCTTCATCTTATCAAACGACGGACCACGTTCCCTCCGGGCCCCCCTCCTGCCTCTACACCCAGGTATGAGAGGTGCTTGAGGCATATCTCGATTTTTATCCGGTACTCAAGCCTGGGTGCGCGAGCACGGATTAGTATTCATCTAACACTTACACGTCCTTGTCCGCTCACGGAGTTGACCGGTTGAGTTGACCTGTCAGGTGTAGTCCATTATGATGTACAGCACTTGACCACACCAGGGCTCATCTTGGCGTCTTAATGCTGTGCAAACCCCGATGGAAGTCCATTCCAACAGCTGTTGGCCATCCACTCCCCACTTCCTACAATACAATTCCACTAACTACCAGTTCACCTGTCGTCCTACTTACATGTACAAACAAGCCTTCCTTTGCTTGTCAATTGGTTCGGTTTTTATTTTTTAAAATTTATTATTGACATTGCTATGGGGATTAAAACCTTTTTAGAATTACTTCCAAGAGACATTGACAGACATTTAGTTATAACATTTACATTGAGAGTAAAATAGTCTCACAATCTTGGTAAAAAAAAAAAAAACAACATAAAAGAGAGAGAGAGAAAAAAACAACAACAGCAACACCAGTTTACATATATGCGATTATATTACATGTGTTGGTCAGTAAATATCTTCAGGTATATTAAGAGACTATGACTTACTGTATTATTTGTAGGCCACACTATTACATATAGCCAGTATACTAGTTTTGTGCAAATACACTACATACTACATATAGTGTAAGTGGGAACAAATTTAACAGCATGGTTAAATCTATGAAAAGCGACCAGTCCGAAAGCGCTCCGGCTATTATTGCACGGCCGACAGAATACCACGTGATTAGTTTGTTAGAGACAGTTAAGAGAACATGTTTTTATAAATGAGAGATAAATCGTTGGATATCACATCAACAATCTAGAATTTGATCGGGCCAAATATTTAAATAATACCAGGCACTATTTCTTTGGGTCATGAAGCTGCTGAGATGCTGTGTGCCATACCCGCACTTAGAGATAATCATCTCAAGCCGAGGCTAGGTGGAGAGTGGCTTTTAAACAAATTCTTTGTCAAGATAAAAAAACAGACCTCCGGAGTCGATGAGGAAATTTGTTATACTAATGGTACATTAGATAAGGAAATGGTTTTGAAATGCTCAACTCTATCTCCTCATCTGTTAGGTGCGGTTAGAGGATGCTGTTGTTTCTCACTATATGGCTTCTTTTGGTTGCTGACATCACATTTAAAGGGCATCTTTATTCTGCTTATGTCTCACTAAATGGCCTCTGTTATTAGCTGTCTCACCATAGGGCATCTGCTGCTTGCTATTTTCTCACTAAAAATGCTTCTTTTACAGGCTCACGTCTCATTTTAGGGCGTCTTTTACTTGTTGTCTCACTAATGGACTAGATTGCATGATTTCGTCTCACTATAAGGCATCTATTGCTAGCCTCTGTCTCACTATAAGGCATCTATTGCTGGCCTCTGTCTCACTATAAGGCATCTATTGCTGGCCCCTGTCTCACTATAAGGCATCTATTGCTGGTCTCAGTCTCACTATAGTCTATAGTGCCTGTGTTGCTTGATAATGTTTAAATATTGGTTCTGTTGCTTGCTGTGTGTTTCACTATACAATACCGTGATTTATAATTGATATCTTCTTCTCATTAAATAAAATAATGACATATGCAGTAGGCCCTATGAATATTGGTATATTTATGAACTTATTTGACGTGCGATCTCAGCTGACGTCAGTGGCTACTGAAAGTAACTTTTCTTTCGTTTGTTTAAATATTCCGTCTCAATGAGAGAGAATGTTCTTGAGACGAACATTCGATTATGGCGTTGGCTGATGCATCTCTCTACCTCTCTCTTACTGATGGTCATTCATTCCTACTCAACCTACTCAAGTGTTGGTCACGTGATGGCTCCATCCTCCCTGACTACTGTATATGACTGGTGTCAGTTTATTGGCACAATTTTGTTGTACAACACTTGTTTAGTGTTTAGATTTCTCACAAATGATCTACGCAGATAATCGTTTGAATCCTTTTACGGTCTAACATTGTTTGTATAGTGTGCGTCTATTACTCCAGACTCTAAACTAAACCCTACAGTAGATTATATCTAAGAATTTCCAATCCTTGGCTTCTAAATACATCCAATTGTTGACTGCTAATAATACCACATCCGATTCTTCTGAATATACCAATTTCTAGACTACTAAAATTACCATTCACCTCTAGAAACCTCCTATCTTTAGCTTTTTAATATGTCCAAGTATTAACTAGTAAACATTTTTTAAATTATAAGCTTCTAAATAGGCCAGGATCTCGACTTACTCCAAATGCCCAATGCTTGTCTAATATCAAATACAGACTTGCCAGTATTTTTCATGCTCTGTTGGCTCTTGTCCCTGGTCTGTTTAATATATGAATACAATGGTCTCCTTTACCCCATCCCCTATAACCGCCTTTTACAACCACGCATGACAGGACTGCTCCAGTTTATAGACCGTGACCACCGCTACGGATGGAACTATGCCATTTCTCTTATAGACACTCAAGGTGACCTACGACAAACCTCATAGCTGACTGAATGAGTTTTATGATCAAACAGCTTATTCACTACAAAATGATTCCTGAAGATAATCAGCATGGTATTTACTGAGAAATGAACTTGTTTTGAAGTCCCCCACCACCCCCACATATTTTTAAGCTCACCTCCCGACCGAGAGAATAGCCCAACACTCCCCGCTCTCCCCAGTCCCGGTTGGAATTCAAACGTTTCAGTTCTACTCAAACTGGTGCACTTAAACATATTAGACCTGAACGTGCCCTTCCTTTTAAACCATGCCTGTCTTTCAAAGTTCTTAGCCAAGTATTCAAAGTTAGACAGCCCCAAGTTCACCGTACGATGGACTGACCACAAGATACAATACGACGTCATCGAACCTTGGGTGAGGGGGGGGGATTTGAACTGAGTGTTTCAAATGGCAGCGATCTTATCAAGTTTTGTCTCCTTGTTGATGTAAATGTTGTCATAAAATTCAACGAGTTAAGAAAAATAAAATACTATGAAAACATAGTGCCATAGCATGATATTGTTAACCATAATGACTAGACATAAATGATAGTACAACAGAAAGATAATCATAATGCAATAGCTGATAACAGACGTACAGTAGAGTTAACAGTACCCTAGTAAAATGAAATGAGTTTAGTAACATTATACTTTATACCATAGAATAGTTCGTGTAAAACGCAATGGTTGAAATTAATGTTTTACATAAAAGATGATACGTGACATTAATTGTTGATTTAAGTAGATTCTACTAGATTTATTTAATCTATGACAATACATGCTTTCTAATGTTGGAAGATTCTTACTTTACGATCATAGACGTCACCACCGATTTTATTTTGTCATGGGAGTTTCGACATCGTAACTGTATTAACACTGCCATGATATACCACTTAACAACATTGCTCTAAAAGTTAGCACGACGCTGAACAGCCAATTTGCCACTCGTACCATGATGTGATCTTTATCGTAATAGAAATTATAACATAAGAGCTTTAGTAGCGCGCTACCCCAGTCTGGAGCCTGGCTCACCAAATCTAGTCAATTATGAATCCAATCAAAGAAAAACATTCATGATTGATATAATAATCAAACAACAATAAATGCCATGGAATGCAGACGTAAGCTTTGTATATAAACATGTCTACATTCTACATAATATTGTTTGAAAAGATGTGTTGGAGTGTGAATTTTGAAGGCCTGAATATTAGAAATCTTTCATCCGTGCCTTGATTTCTTACTTCCCTTCTTTGTGCCCCTTTATCACTGCCTTTATTTCTTACTCCCCTTGATTTTGTCTCCTTCAAGACAACAAGCGCCCAAACAATGTCTTCTAGCTAAGGTTACCGTGACCTGGCCTGCCATAGAATTCTCTCTCCTGTTGAGTGTGGACCCCGCTACCCTAATAACGACACCTACGGGCAAGCTAAGCCCCAGCACCTGCATGCTACAATACCAGCTGACTACCGGAGCCTATACCACCGAGTACAGAAAATGATCTCACACCCAGTTACCCTCCTACAATTCCAATATTAAGTGATCGGGGTGGTTGCGATTGAGATGAGAAGCCCTTGGGGTTTGGAATTATTTGGGGTGGGATGGGGGGCTTTGGTGTCGTTTGGTATGCGGGTGGGAGATGTACAGAAGGCACAGTCCCTTTCTTTCCCCTTTTACTTTAAAAAAAAATTTTTTTTTTTTTTTTTTTAGTAGTTTTTGTCCTTTAAAACATTATATATGTTCTCTACGCTTCAAGGCAATACTTGACCTAAACTGAAGACTTCTATTTCTTATTATTCTCGTTAGATTAAGATTATGAAGCAATTACTATCGATAGGAATTGGTTTGTATAGTTTTTGTATATTATGGATTTTTAAAATTATCTTCTTAAGCAAAGATTTATCCAACTATTATTCTTCAATTATATTGGTCTAATAAAAAAAATATTTCCCGTTTATTTAAAGATTAAAATTTTCAAAGAAATAATGTGCAAGTATTTGCTCATGCATCTGTCTCCACTTCAACTGTACCTCTGATCATCTTTCTGTTTGTTCCTCTGTTAAGTTCAGTTTTCTATTGGCCGATCTATTTGTTAACGTTCTTTTTATGTGCTCGTTAATAATTCCTTGTGTTCCCCATTTCTTGTAAGCCTAACATCAAATGTGTGGCAGCTAAAGAATGGTCTTATCACAGGCCCAGTGACACCTGGTTCATTTCTTTGTGGTAATTCACACTTCACATCGCCTACAGTGACACAGAGAGTTTTTGTTGCTATGCCGTCGATCGTTGTAGAAGTGCAAGTCGTGTTGTTGCCAAGGGGTCCACGGTCCATAGCCTCGTCTACCTTGCATCTCGTGCCGTTTAAATTTAAACACAAGAAGTTTCTAAGACACGAAAGAATTGTTAAGTTGAAATATACATTTTATGTTTGTATTTGTATGTCTTTGATACACGCCTGATAAGAATTATTGAGATTCACAGTCGAACTTTTGACTTACCATGGTCGTCACCACCCATTTCCCACCTCCACATGTATTGATTTTTGATGATGTACAGACAATATGGAGCCACCACTTACCGCTGTCTCATTGAATCCCGAACAATCAGGACGATGGAAATTAAACACTTTACCAGCACTAACCAGCACATGACATTAACATCAATTAATGGCCAACAGACCATTGGTATGATTATGCTTCATGGAAACTAGCCATTGGTTGACGTTATGACTCCTGCTACCCTAGCCATTGGTTGACGTTATGACTCCTGCTACCCTAGCCATTGGTTGACGTTAGGACTCCTGCTACCCTAGCCATTGGTTGACGTTATGACTCCTGCTACCCTAGCCATTGGTTGACTTTATGACTCCTGCTACCCTAGCCATTGGTTGACTTTATGACTCCTGTTACCCTAGCCATTGGTTGACGTTATGACTCCTGTTACCCTAGCCATTGGTTGACGTTATGACTCCTGCTACCCTAGCCATTGGTTGACGTTATGACTCCTGCTACCCTAGCCATTGGTTGACTTTATGACTCCTGTTACCCTAGCCATTGGTTGACTTTATGCCATGACTCCTGCTACCCTAGCCATTGGTTGACGTTATGACTCCTGCTACCCTAGCCATTGGTTGACGTTATGACTCCTGCTACCCTAGCTATTTTTTGACGTTATTACACCTGCTATTCTAGCCAATTTGTTTAAGTTATGACTCCTGCTACCCTAGCCATTGATTGTCACATAGGTTTAAAGTTTAAACTGTCATAGTGGTTACTAAGTCAGCGGTGAGTTCACTTCTTTGGGACTTGTCAATTGGAGCCTCTAAATGTTATCATATTCCTTGGTTATATCTTTCCTAACAAAAAAAATATCGTCACTTCTTATCATTTCAATCATATTGAGGAGAAAGCCACTGAGTGGAATGATCAACAAATTTGAAGAGCTCCAAACAACACCAACAACACCACAAGGAGCACTCTCTAATCTTGTTTCTAATGTTATTGCTCGACTCAAATCTGCCTATCGTACGAGCTTCCCCGCAGGTGCCGGCCATGAACTATCTCGTTAGATACATCACAGCTGAGTTCCTTATCGTCTTGTGCTGACGGGGGGCACTCGAGGGCTGCACCTTATCTCACGAGCTGTGGATGAGGTCCTCACGAAACAATGCACACCCCCGAGGCCGTTTGAGGGCGGCATCTTATTTCAAGAGTCACGGATAAGGTCCGAAGACATCTGAGGTCTTATGGAGACATCTGAGGTCTTATGGAGACATCTGAGGTCTTATGGAGACATCTGAGGTCTTATGGAGACAGCTGAGGTCTTATGGAGACAGCTGAGGTCTTATGGAGACAGCACCTTGGTGTATTGAGTTGTGGTGATGTCTGGGCATATCTGAGACTATCTGAAGACGGTATTTTATTCACAAGCCAAGGGTGACGTATGCAACATGGATCGCCAGGCCGAATTCAAGGGTAAGCAATATTCGTCGCGTTGAATGAGACATATAAAAGCATAAATGAATTATATACTCAAAACTAAATAAAACAGATGGCGTCAAAATTATCAGTCTTGTATTGTCTTGTATTTTTTTCAGTTTAAAAAAATGTCAGTAGTTTACTTTTGCCTTACCTGGATTACATACCCTGAGTTAAAACTGTACCCGAGTTATCTTTACCCTATAATCTAATTCCCGCGAAAGTAAATCTCGCGGTTTCCCGAGAAAGTCTCGCGATCAGAGGTACAGCCGTCTCTAATGAAATAGCCTAATTAAAGATGGCGTCAGTAGGCTGCACGTGACATTATGAATGACGTCATCCAGTTCAAGATAGCAACTACGGGCAACTTGGCTGAGACAGAAAACGGAGTTTAGGGGTGAGGGGAGTTCAACTTTAAGGCACACATACTATTCAACTTCATCCTTTACATATCCCCCCCTCCCCCCCAAAAAAATGTAGGTAACTGGCGAGTATAGAGCTAGATGACAAATGCTGTTGAGCATACATAATGCTTCAGCAGACACCAAAACTCACCGCCGAGACAAAGACGAGGCCATGACGAGCAACGTAGACTAATAATAGTGCAACAACTCAATGCAAGAACATCTCGTTCCTACCAAGGACAATCAGAGACTGGAATACACCCTAAAGAATGAGATGAGGCAACAACATTTGGAACTTTTGTGCCTCTTGCCTTCTGGTTGAGGCAATAACATTTGGAGCTTTTGTGCCTCTTGCCTTCTGGTTGAGGCAATAACATTTGGAACTTTTTTGCCTCTTGCCTTCTGGTTGAGGCAACAACATTTGGAACTTTTTTGCCTCTTGCCTTCTGGTTGAGGCAATAACATCTGGAGCTTTTGTGCCCCTTTCCTTCTGGTTGAGGCAACAACATTTGGAACTTTTGTGCCTCTTGCCTTCTGGTTGAGGCAATAACATTTGGAGCTTTTGTGCCTCTTGCCTTCTGGCTGAGGCAACAACATTTGGAACTTTTGTGCCTCTTGCCTTCTGTTCCCCAACTATGACCCACATGCTACCTTCAATGAGCAGCAAAACAAAGCATCATATTGACAAATGTAGTGAAGAAACTTCAACATTTAAAGGAGTCATCATAATCAGGGGATTTAAAGTAAGCACTGAAAGAAATATTAGTCTAAAACAACTAACTGTATGGTGATTTTCAGTCTTTGCTATAGTTGATTTATGATGACGTATTGTCGTCATATGTTGTGGGTGAGTAAACACATTTGTCCAAAACTGAGATGGAGTTACGTTTTGCTCTGCACATGTGTTGTTTAGATTCATTGGTGGTCATTGGTGACCGACTGATCATGAAAGACTGAAAGGTAATCGGTTTGGGGGGGAGGGGTGATTGTTAAGTACACATTTTCAACTTATTTGGGACTGAGATTTTCAAGTCTGTCGGATGAATGCGACTAAGTCATAGACCTGACCAAGGCTAATAATAATAATAATAAACAAAATTGCATATTGCATTAATGAAAAATTGAAACATTTATGAAAGGAAATCAGTTGGCATTTATATGTAGTAATTAACGACTTCACCACACACGTAAAACAAATAAAGCATGAATGCAGACACGGAGAGAGACACGCACGAAACACAAATATAAAATATGTGTACCCTTGTAAACAATACACAGGACACAAGCAAACTGACCCTAATCTCTTTAATTTTACTCCCATGTTACTAACGATCCTGCTTTGTTTCTCAGTTCTTCCGTTTTCTAGTTTGTGTTTTTAATAAAACAAATTATGTTCGCCTGATTCCTTAACAATTACCTGGCCCAAATACTTGCCCGCCATTTGCAAAGCTAATATCTCCCCGAGCCAAGGACATTATCATAACAAGTCCATTGAAAGTACTGGCATCAACCTTTGGGCTGGCTTCACATCAATTTCTGGCGTGCATCTCCTAACTCGTGTGCACGACGTGCATCTCCTAACTCGTGTGCACGACGTGCATCTCCTAACTCGTGTGCACAGTTTCTAAATGTCATCTTCGAACATCCTGTTGTAAGTTTTACTCCTCACTCACATCTCAAAAACATTGACAGCTATGTGTAAATATCAATATTTATGTAAAGCATACAACTAAAGTTTGAGTATGTTCCGTGTGTGTACAATTTAAGTATTATTGGTTCTTTATGTGTAACCTTTTGACTGGGCTTCAAACTGAAGGGGTCATCTTGGCGCGGACATCTGTTTTTGTGTCCATCAGACAATGTTAGATCCAGGACTGTAGACAAAATGTTACGCATTTTTTACCCCCAGACGACACGCCTTTATTTTATCTGACGGCTTGTATTCGTCCTTGTGTCTAACGTTTTGCCAATACTCCATTTGCACGTCGAAAACACTTGACTTGTGACGTGCGTTCACTGGTGCGAAGTTGGTCCTGTGCTACGCGCCCGAGTCTCGCGGAGGGAAGACAGCATAATTAGCAAACATCTTGAGAGTGTTGGAGACTATCAGTGAACTGTGGATAAACGTGACAATGCGAGGGATGTCACAACACATTACTCGAGACTTACTATCTCCACAGCTCTCTAGCAAGGCAGATTTCTCCATAGCTTTCTAGCAAGGCAGTCGGTACGAGGAAATGGGTGGGGGTGGGGGGCAGTTAAGGGGGATCTTTGTCTGAGCGGAACTCACACGCTACCATTGGATGCTCACGAGATATTGAGGATATGTTTTTTCATATGCTCATAACTAATAAAGTCTTGGCTTTTAATCATAAAATTGACCGCAAAGTTTGACTAAATGCCGTACTACTTCTTATTACATCATGGCGTTCATCGGATTAAAACCATCTTTAAGTTAAATACAACATTCATTTGGTTTTGGTGTCGACTCATAGATGTTAAAAAACGTTTTTACAGTATATCATATATTGTTTACTTTTAAGTTGGGCAAAAAAGACAAAATAGGTTACAACAAAAATAGACGCCAATCTGGTTATAATTGTCTAAAATAATCAGAAGAAATGTTCGGCTTGGGTTCTTGGCACGAAGGGAAGTTGAAGACTAAACCGATGTTAGCCCACACCACCGCCCCTCTTTCCTACTCAGTTCGCCCCCCTTCCCAACCTTTACCCCACTCCCCACCAGGCCGTCAGACCAAGCTCCTAGCAATCGGCCGTACACCATTGGCTGAGGGAGGGGGAAGAAACTTTAAAAGAAAAAACCAAACAAAACATGTCGGCAGTCTCACATGGGAAGGAATTAATTTCCTCGCTAGATGTCCCGGCAACTGCCGGCTATAATCTCGAGCCCATGTGACAACCCTTGACTCGTCATCCACCCAAGTCTGATCATTTCATTGGGACATTTACCTCGTAAACAACAGTCCCGCTCCATTTTTTAAAAAACCCAGAGACAAATGGCGGTCAACAAATTTGGACGGCTGCTAGTTGGGGCATGTTTTATTGAAAATCTCAAGCAACCGAGTTGTCCAAACGGAATATTTTGGCCAGCAGACGTGGAGAAAATGGGGAAAAAGCGGGCGGCCCGTAATCAATGTGATGTCTGCATCTAAATCACCAGCCTAGCACCGGGTAGTCTAACGACCTTCCCCTCCACCCTTTTCCCCATTCCTACCCCTATCCCCCCCCCCCCCCGCATTTGGTGGGACTTGTGTTTGACCTGTAGATTGGCTGGGTCCTTATGATATCGAATACAATTATTTCTAAAGTAATTAATAATAAATTGGTAATCGTTTCTTAGATCAGAATACTTGAGTAGTTCTATAAACCAAACACGTCTCTTTGTTGTTGAAATGTAATCATGAACTAGATTACCAACGAGGCGCTGTGAACTAGATTACCAACAAGGCGCCAAAAACTAGATTACCAACGTGACAATTGTTCGGCATGGCTTATTGGTTTTCGAATTATCTACACGGTTTTTAATTAACATTTATATAATTATTTTTACTTGTATGACCCACTCATTTTTTAAAAAATTGTAAGCAATATACGGTGGATAAGAACAGAAAATATCAATGAACATTGATAAAACTGGTCAATGTTTTAACGGCGAGCTCCATTCTTTTGGATGTCTGTCGGATGAGGGAATTCCTGAACTTTGTCTTCAGCTTTACTTGCGACGGGGTAAAGCTGGAAAACTTGAGTGACAAGATAATCCTACAAGGCCCTGTACCTGTTGTCGTGTCACAGCGCGACCCAGTTGTCTCCCCAAACAATGAGAAAGAAAAGTCGATCCTTGTTGGGGGGGGGGGGGGCGTACTTAAAATCTGGACATTTTTGCTTGTCCATTCCTTTCGTTTGGGTTTTTTTTTAGATGGGAAATATTTTTTGGACACACTCGTCAATGTTAATGGGACATCTAGTTAGCAATGTTGGTATTCCCATGGAGATAAAAAGTCTCTACACCTCTTTACCCCCCCTCTCATGGTCTTCTTCTTCTTTAGCCACTCATCATACCGAATACTGCCAATCTTTAGGACAGAAACTATCTGCTTAACGAAACTTTTGTATCACTAAAAAAAAGAAAATGTTTTGATGTATTTCACCTCAATCTTATCACATACACTTACACGGTATTTGAAAGCACTCTTACTCTTACATTTTTTAAAAACCTATTTCAAATGTGCCTGATCAATATTTCTTTCCTCAGTCCAACATTTATAACATTCTTTCTCATCATTCTACTGTTGAGAATGTTTTTGAACTCATTTCATCTGGTGTCTATCACCTGTTTTTTTTTTCTTTCCAGGACTCAGCGGAGTTGTCCGCTACAGCCTGGTGGGTAACTACAGTTCCACGTTTGCCATCGGCCCAATCAATGGCAGCATCTACACCGCTGCCAGCTTGGACAGGGAGCAGGTGGCCCTCTACAACGTCATCGTCATGGCCACTGACCAGGCCCCCAACGTCAAGGACAGACTCTACACCACGGCCACTGTAAGTAGGAATCTTTTTCTCAAAACATGCTGCAGTCACGCTATCGCCTTCACTAATAGAGCTCATAAAATCACTGGTTTAAAAGTCAAAAGCCTTTACAGTCATGTGTCAATACCATGACATACACGTCATATTTCAATACCATGACATACAAGTAGTTGATTGATAACATAAACAATATGTCAAATCTCAACAGCATAACATAAATAAGAGAATGGTCGATATAAAAAATGTCACGTTCAAGTAGTCTGAAGTCAATATTATAAAATACAATTTGTCAATGCTAACATACACAAAACACTGAGTCCAATGTCAAATATATTGCAATGTTTACAAGCAAGGTAATGCTTTGCGTCACATATTTTTAAAAATAAAATCATTGTCCTTCGTATTGTAACTTTGCTATGAAATGTGCGGTTAGTTTCCATGGTTATTGTCACTAGTGGAAAACAAGAAAACTCACGATAATATTAACGTAAAAGAGAATTTTTAAAGGAACAATTTACAAGGAAGAGAAAAATGACGTTAAAAGAGCGATAACTATGCGTCACATTTCGAATGACCTGAAACTCATTGAATGACCTTTAACACTTTGTATGAACTGTAACACAGTGGAAGACCTATAACACATGAAATGACCTATAACGCATTCAATGACCTTAAACACAATGAATGACCTGTAAAACATTGAATGACATGTAACAAATGGAATGACTTGTATCACATCAAATGACCTGTAACATATTTCAGGTCCAGATCAAGCTGAAAGACGTCAACGACAATCCGCCCATATTCACGAGTCCGTCATCCGTGCAAGTTCGAGAGGACGCCAAGCTCAATTCCACGGTCTTCACCCTGATGGTCCAGGACCTCGATGAGGGCGTCAACAGCCAGACGACTTTCAGGCTCGTCTCTCACACCAGCTCTGGGACCTTCACCGTGGACCAGAGGACGGGGGCCCTTGTCCTCAAGTCGCAGCTTGACCGCGAGACCGTTTCCAATCACACCCTTGTCGTCGAGGCTAGAGACGGGGGCACGCCCCAGAGGTCCTCCCAGCAGACGTTGGTCGTTGAGATCTTGGACACCAACGACAACCCCCCAGTGTTCACCCAGAGCCAGTACAACAAAACTATCAATGAAGATGTGGCCATCGGGACCAGTCTTCTGCGCATCATGGCCAGCGATCGGGATATCGGCTTGAACGGAGCGGTCAGGTACTTCATCGTCGGTGGCGTGGGCAGCAATGATTTCAACCTGGACATCTCGAGCGGAGTCCTGCGTGTCCAGAAGGCGCTGGACTACGAGCGGATCAAGTCGTACACCATTTTCATTCAGGCGGAGGACAGCTCGGTGGAGAACCGACTGCAGACCAACGCCACCATCGTGATAAGCCTCAACGACGTCAACGACTTCGTCCCCGTCTTCGACAACTCGCCATACATCACGTTCGTTCAGGAGGGGATGCCGGATGGGCCAGTCCCCATCATCACTGTCACAGCCAGGGACGAAGATTCCGGGAATAACGGCGTAGTCACCTACTCACTGCGGGATATTACCGACTTCACCAACATGTTCAATGTGGATCCTATATCGGGGCAAGTGGTAGCCATGAAAACGCTGGACAGGGAGTCATTGCCCGTCTACATCCTGACGATAGCGGCCATGGACAGAGGTGAGTACGATAGTCATGTGACTCTGGATGCGATAGTGTGTGTACTGGGGATGAACTTTTGTATATGTGAGGGTGATTGTTTATGTGAAATCTATGTTGTTTTTTTTAGAGTACAAAATGTTCTGTTAAGTTCTGTTAAATAACTTCACCAAATTGTACCACTAAATGCTCAATTCTTTCTACGAGTAGATAATCTTGATCTTACATCCTCCCTAGTTTGCCTTATGGTATATTGGCTATTCGTATCCGTAATTTGTTTTAGCTCTCATTGGTAGGAGTAGTTAAATTTGATCCTCCTTTCCAAGGCTCGTATCCTCGACTCCAAGCTCAGGAAATGATTCGTTTATTTATCTCATCCAACCACACCACGTACGGAAGCGGGAAGTGGAATATGTTTATATTATCCAATGACACGTTTCATAAACCAATGTAAATATTCTCAATACACCGAAAGAGCTCTTCAAAAGCTGAGCGTCTTTGTTTATCTAAGGCAGTTTTTGGAGCACGCTTCTAATACGTTATCAACAGGTCTGGACATTTTACTTGTTGACATGCCGGGGACTCACCTCCTTCTCACTCACGGACACACTAATAGACATCCTTCTCACTAATAGACACACAGACATAGACATTTGGCATGTTGACATGGCGGGTACTCACCTCCTTCTCACTCACGGACACACCAATGTATACCTTGTACCCCGACACTTACACCAATGTATACCTTGTACCCCGACACTTACACCAATGTATATCTTGTACTCCGACACTTAACCAATGTATACCTTGTACCCCGACACTTACACCAATGTATATCTTGTACCCCGACACTTACACCAATGTATATCTTGTACCCCGACACTTACACCAATGTATACCTTGTACCCCGACACTTACACCAATGTATATCTTGTACCCCGACACTTACACCAATGTAAACCTTGTACCCCGACACTTACACCAAAGTATACTTTGTACCCCAACACTTACACCAATGTATACCTTGTACCTCGACATTTACACCAATGTATACCTTGTACCTCGACACTTACACTAATTTATACCTTGTACTCCGACACTTACACTAATTTATACTTTATACTTTGCACATAAGGCACATATTTACACAATCTACCTCTGAAATATGCACACATGCAATGTTCCCTATTAGGCTCGTTCGCGCAAAATTAAAATATCGTGTGTAAAGTTGTAGAGCAATCAATTTTTCTCTGCAAAAAAATTTATACCATCTACCTTCAATACCCACACATTTATACCATCTCCCTCCAAAACAAACACATTTATACCATTTACCTCCGATACGCACATATGTATACCATGTCACATGTGCCTTCCACACATGCACACAGCTATACATGCATCCATTTCCACCACCTGCCTCCATACAACACATGCCCTCTATACCAGCCTTGGTATCAATGACCCCATACAACACATGCCCACTATACCAGTCTTGGTATCAATGACCCCATACAACACATGCCCACTATACAAGTCTTGGTATCAAAGACTGCATGCAACACATGCCCACTATTCCAGTCTTGGTATCAATGACTCCATACAACACATGCCCTCTATACCAGTCCTGGTATCTATGACTCCATGCAACACATGCCCACTATACAAGTCTTGGTATCAAAGACTGCATGCAACACATGCCCACTATACCAGTCTTGGTATTCATGACTTCTGCCTCCATACAACATAGGCCCACTATACCAGTCTTGGTACCAATGACTCCATACAACACATGCCCACTATACCAGTCTTGGTATCAAAAACTCCATACAACACATGCCCACTATACCAGCCTTGGTATCAATGACTCATGTTTTCTTTTGTCTTATCTCCACTTGCTGTTTATTTTGGACGACGTTCCAGATGAGAATAGGGGTGGTTCGGGGGAGGGGGGGCGAGTTCACGCTTTGACACTGACTGGATGCCGAGCCCTCGTCTCACGTAACGAATCCAATTAATTTGCTAATTTGGTGTGTGTATGGGGGAGGGAGAGCGGGGCACCTCCAGATCACGTCTATCCAGGTACCTCGTCAACCCAAACACCCCCCCCCCCCCGAAATTAAAAAAAAAATGTGCCGCTTATAGTATGGTTAGGTACATACAGGTATTTCCCTTTCTCCCCGATCGTCAGCCTTACGACTAAATTTAACCATGCTAGTGATGTATGTCTATGTAGTTAAGACTGAATAAACCAGCATAACGTCCATGCAGTTCCACTCTGTGTTCCTTCGTCGGCTTAATAGGGATATGTTTGGATAAGTCCACTATTTTATGTGGACAAAAAGTTAATTTTGATCACACATATTTCAGTTAACGCATATCGTTTAGTATTCACAAATCTTCTAGTATCCACATATCTTTCAGTTGACGCATATAGTTTAGTCTTCAGATATCTTCAAGCAACCACGTAGCTCTCAGTAGCCAATTATCTCGGAACCTCCACGTATATTTGAGTACCTGTACCCACACACATTTGAATATCGATACCCACGTATCTTTGAGTATCCACATATCACATACCGGTACACATACATTTTTGAGCCGCCAGATATCTCAGAGCACCAGTGCACGCATACATTTCAGTTAAATGTATATCAACGTTGATATCTTTCAACTAGAAACTTTAGCCAGCTCTCAGCTGATAAATATTCAGTGAAAGAGACGGTACAGAACGAGAGTCCGAACATTGCCGCTGAATTCTAGGGAAAGAAAAAAAAAATAGTTATAGCCTTGAAGATCTTGAACACTGCTAGCCAAGAACTCAACAACACCAACCATCAGAAACACCTTAACTTTGATCCCGTACGACGGTTGTCACGTAAATTTACCCCGGATACGCTCCACAACACGGTAACTATGCCAAGGTGGGTATATATGGGCTGAATAACAGTTATTACACCCACAACGCCAGCACGCACCACACCACACGCCAATGGCTTTAACATTGCTATGTTTATTCTTGGGTTTTCTCCCCGCACCCTCCCCACTGCCTATTTACTGCTAGTTCTCTGGTACTAACCTCCGTTGATGGTCTATTTTCGTTGATGGTCTATTCTCGTTGATGATCTATTTTCGTTGATGGTCTATTCTTGTTGATGGTCTATTCTCGTTGATGGTCTATTCTTGTTGATGGTCTATTCTTGTTGATGGTCTATTCTCGTTGATGGTCTATTCTTGTTGATGGTCTATTCTCGTTGATGGTCTATTCTGGTTGATGGTCTATTCTGGTTGATGGTCTATTCTCGTTGATGGTCTATTCTTGTTGATGGTCTATTCTCGTTGATGGTCTATTCTTGTTGATGGTCTATTCTTGTTGATGGTGTCTATTCTCGTCGAGGCCAATCAAACTTTCTTATTTAAATCACGTCACCCTCCCATCCTTTTTGTGTAACACCCACCCACCGACCTCCCACCCTTTTTGTGGCACACACACACCCACCGACCCCCCACCCTTTTTGTTGCACACACACACACCCCCACCGATCCCCACCCATTTTGTGGCACACACACCCACTGCCTGTAGAAGAGTTTACAGAATCAGACAATAATTTTTGACCAAAATAACCATTGATACCAACCACCCTGAAATTTTGCTTTCGTCGGCTTGTGTAAGACGTACCCAATCTTTTTATTCACCACGTTTACCATCCTGAAAATTAAGACGCACACCATCATTCACCAAAGCCTCACATACTCCATCCCAAAGTTTGAGACGCACCCCATCATTTACCTACTTAATCATCGGTGCTTGTTTAGTTAAAATCAACTCTGACTAGTACGTACGCAACACCGACCTGTAATAAATAGCCAAAGCGCATCACAGTGTTCAAACCAGACTAGCTTACCATTGCCTCGTCCCACAATGTGTTTATCTCCTAGATGAGATTCGTTGCTCTCTTCAGTCGCTTACTGGGCCATGGCCTCGCGATCGGAGAGTGAAACCGCGCCATCACCCAGAAAAACTAATAACCTGGGAATGATGTTTTTTCTCGCCCCGGGACAGCTATTAATATGTTTAGTTTAAGCGCATTATGGCTGCTGATTTGCATACCAAGACGAAAAATTGATGGGCTTTAAATTATTATTGGATTAAAAGCCCAGGGTGCCCTTACATTAAAAGCCCATGGTGCCCTTACATTTCATTTTATGTGACATTTTTCCCCTGTTCTTTTGACTTGACATTTTTAAAAGAAGGTTGGAAGCTTTTTATTTGATTGAGCCGCCGCCATCTCATTAGACGTCATGTTGAGATATCACCCTGTGCATACATCTAAAGACATATAAGCCCTCGCCAATACCTCGTGTGCATTCGCTCTTTTGGAATATATTACTAACTCTACTGTTTGTCGTCCTCCCGCCTCCCCCTCCCTTCCGAGCACGCGAAAAAGTTGAAAAAGCCTAAACTGAAAGTCTGGCCGCTCCCGCCCCAACCTTTTCATCGTTAGTTTTCTGCTAACCTTCCAATGAGTTATGAGATTGCGCCTCATTTTTAAAAATACAGAATTGTTGTTTTGTTTTATTGATTTAATTTGCGAAGAGGGCGTTTTGCCGACACATTCCAAGTTTTGCAGTATTGGTTGTTTTACAGGCTTCCTCCTACCTTGTTTAATTCATTATGTAACATGAAAGAATCATCGGTCAGAAACAGATTCGACTCTGGATTAACATAACTTTTTAAAAAAAGAGTGTATATACGCTTATTTTAAAGGACTGTTGAAGTATTTCCTCGACACTTAATTTTCGTTTTGTTTTAACATATGTTTTTTAGAGTTTCTGGTAAAAAATAAATAAATCGGTAAATGCCTAAAAAAAAACTTTTAACAAATGAATCTCTGGTGTAAAATGCGTCACTAGTTTGAACATAAAGCGTGACGCACGTAAATAATGTCTTACTTGTGTTCGTTGATTAACAAACATTTCCAACACCCACAAGGAAACGTTTATTTTCCTCAATCGATTTACTCTCGTCCACTTTGTTCCCATCCCTTTGTTGCTGAGAGGACGAGCATGTGCTTCTTTAACCACTGTTTACGTTCTCTGAAGTGTCTTTCTCCTTGCTTTTCACATGCTTCTTTCCTCCATTCAGAAGAACATGATTTCCAAGAACTTGATGGAATATTTTAATTTCAACAAAGAGCCTGGTGGCCTAACCTAGCCACAATTTTTCAATCTAGTTTTTATTGGATCAAATGTCGATAGATTTTATCCAATGGGGATCATTTTCTTATAATATATTATTCGAAATTGCCATTGGTCCCAGGCTTGCTGCAAATTAGGCAAAGATGTTGCCTAAATCCCCGAGAGGGCGTTACACCAGCATAAGCCACTCATTTTTCATTACAGCAACTTGCAACATCTTGAAGACATTACGCTTTCATACATTACGTGATAGCCAATTTTATGTTAAACTCCCGATAGACATTATTTCTCTACTAGATTGTGCCGGGGCGCCGTGGCGCCTATGGCGCCCCCTTTTTTTTTAGGGCGCCTACGGCGCCAACTTTTTTCAAAAGCCCAACTAACTTGTCCTTTTTTGATAAATACGAAATATTAAACTTTCTGAAATGCACGCAAAGTATTTAATAATAGGGGTTGTGTTTTGCGCACCGATGCACACCAAACAATGACGTCATCACATTGAATATTTTTACAGCGCTAATCACCACACGATTTTTCAACTACTAACTGCTGTAGACTGTCGTACATCGTTCCTCAGCGTTCCAGATCCAGTGACTTGGACTATTATATTATTTATGTTTCATTATATTTAACGGAAATGTAACAGCCGCAAATACTTGATGCCATACTTCATTTGAAAAGATTGGTTATCGTTTACCGCTCAAATAGTTTTACTTCATTACAATACTCTGTAGATATGCAAAGTGGTTGCTTTTATATTGAATTTCTGATTGTTCAAAGATTTTTTCAACAAATATATAGTGTCAACAAATGCATAGTGTCAACAAATACATAGTGACAACAAATACATAGTGTCAACAAATATATAGATAGAATCATTAATAAGTTTACGTAACTCGATACTCCGACTTGTGATCATGTTTTCCTTGTCTGGAACTCTAATTTGAATTGTTTAGCAAAACCAGACAACTCTGGGCAAGTCGACTTGTTTGAATCTGCCAAACAGTTGGCATCAAGTTTGTTAGTTGGACCTAACCAAACAGTTGGCATCAAGTTTGTTAGTTGGACCTAACCAGTTGGCATCAAGTTTGTTATTTGGACCTAACCAGTTGGCATCAAGTTTGTTAGTTGGACCTAACCAGTTGGCATCAAGTTTGTTAGTTGGACCTAACCAAACAGTTGGCATCAAGTTTGTTAGTTGGACCTAACCAAACATTTGGCATCAAGTTTGTTAGTTGGACCTAAAAAAACAGTTGGCATCAAGTTTGTTAGTTGGACCTAACCAAACAGTTGGCATCAAGTTTGTTAGTTGGACCTAACCAGTTGGCATCAAGTTTGTTAGGTGGACCTAACCAGTTGGCATCAAGTTTGTTAGTTGGACCTAACCAGTTGGCATCAAGTTTGTTAGTCGGACCTAACCAAACAGTTGGCATCAAGTTTGTTAGTCGGACCTAACCAGTTGGCATCAAGTTTGTTAGTCGGACCTAACCAAACAGTTGGCATCAAGTTTGTTAGTTGGACCTAACCAGTTGGCATCAAGTTTGTTTGTCGGACCTAACCAAAGAGTTGGCATCAAGTTTGTTAGTTGGACCTAACCAAACAGTTGGCATCAAGTTTGTTAGTTGGACCTAACCAAACAGTTGGCATCAAGTTTGTTAGTTGGACCTAACCAAACATTTGGCATCAAGTTTGTTATTTGGACCTAACCAAACACCAAACAACTCATCAAATCATCTGTATTACCAAACCCTTGATGAAATGAGCCATTCATTATGACCATCTCTCAGCGCCATGTCTCTACGGGCAGACGTGCCGTCAATACAGCGGTGATGTATGACTTCAAACCCCCGGGAATTGCACACTTGTAAATTTAAATCTTCAAGTAGCCAATCCTCTTATAGAAGGATATCTCCATTTCTGTGACGTAAGGCTCCTTTGGGGAAGGGAGAGATAGGGTGCTACTGTGGGAGGGGTGGCAAGAAATGGAAGGGAAGAATGGTGGATTTGTAGGGTAGGGTTTAAGAATTTCTGTTGTAGTGAAATTGATAGATTATTATTAGGGCTAATACAGATTATTTTTTTGGATTAATCGGGATAAACTAGTCGATTAATCGAATAATTTCGATTGAATATCTATAACGCATATGTATATTCCGTTATGTCACGATTTATTATTTCGCAAAATTTGTTAAGTTGCGGTAATTTCATTGCTCCCAAATTTTGTGACGTAACACAGCAAGATATAAAGAAGAAAAACCTTTTTGTTACGTATGCACGTCTAAATAAATAATAATAATGCTAGTGAAAATTATGTAAGTTGACAAAAAATATAAATTATATTTAAATTGGGGAAAAAAATAAATACAAATATCTTAAATTTTAATCAAATTTCAATCTATCAAATTGATTTTAAGTTTTAAACGATTACATTTTTAACGATTAATCAAATAATTAATTTTTAATTTCGCAGCCTAATTATTATTATTATTATTATTTAAATTTTAGGGTGGCATGTGGTCATCGGAGGTGGGGAGGGTTTGGGTGTATGATTCGATATTCCAGAAAAAAAGATTGAGACATATCAACCTGGTGCTACAAGTAAAACTGTGACAAAACGTACTGTAAACGGCGTTGTCTTTTCATCCAGATCTAGAACTACCCAAAAACGTTAAAGGCTGATAAATCTAGCTGTTCAAGTTCTATCTCAACACAACATCTTCAACCAATCTAGCTGTTCAAGTTATATCTCAACACAACATCTTCAACCAATCTAGCTGTGTATTTGTTCTAGTTATATCTCAACACACTTTCAACCAATCTTGCTGTGTATTTTTGTTCTAGTTATATCTCAACACACCTTCAACCTATTTGCACTATTTTATTTTATAAATTCAAAATTCATTTGTAGGTTAAATTTCAAACGTATGTCTGTATCACAGTTTAAAAAAAAAATCATACACCTGATCTCCAACCCCTACAGTTGTGGTAAAGCCCTACCCCCCCACACACACCTTTTCCACATTAAGCACACCATAGGAATTTCATGTCGAAGGAGATGATATTATTCAAGGGAAATTTTTTCCGATCGACTGCACGCGCCATGCACGACTAGATTGTCCCTTTCTTTCACTGCCAATAAAAGTAATGCTGTCTTTGCTGAACGGGGAAATCACGCGATCGCAGGCGCGTGAGAACAAAGCAGACTACTTTTACTTTACGTTGATAAGGACGTATTCAGGGAGAATGTTCATTGAGAAAGCTCAAAGAAGCCAAAGATTCATTTAAAGTGGTACCCTGACTTGCAGGCCTAATTCTTTGTTACTTTTGCCCTGACTTGCAGGCCTACTTCTTTGTTACTTTTGCCCTGACTTCAGAAACTTAAGTTACTTGAGAGGAATCTCTGCTAAGAAAATGAAATTCTAGGTTGAAGGTTTTCAGTAAGGCTAAAAATAACAAGCAAGCCAGCAAAGTTGCTCTTATAGATAGATAGCTTAACCGTCGACAAATTGATCACCACTGTATGAGTATCGCTATTTATGTTGAAGATTTGATGGCCTCATCATACTTTGCGTCTTGGGGAATGTTCTCAAATAAATTGTGCTGGGTTAACTCTAACTGTGCTGCATGGTGTAAGATCAGTTCCTACATTTCCCACAATAATTTTGTTGAACTTCACGACTATAGTTTCTTTATCCAGCGTCGATTTTTCAAAAGGTAAAAAAAAAACTTGTGAGAAAAATGTTCTGGAGCCACAACGATGAAACTTGAAATGGAAAACTGAACAAAATAATCTTCACGTGACCCACGAAATCCTCCCAAAAGAGAGAATCTCATTAATTATTTCCCCTGCCCNCCCCCCCCCCCCCCCCCCGTTGCTACAACTCTCAGTCCTGCTAACTATAATAACAGTGGCATTGACCTTATTTGTTCCAGGAAAATATAACTTGCCCTGGAAAAAATATCTGAATCGAATTTTGGGTTCCATTGATTTTGATCTCTTAATGCAATGCTTCCACTGGGACCGCTAATTTGTGGAGCTACTTGTTCTCTGCCCTCTCCCCCCTTCTCGCTTTAAAACAAATAATTCAGTAATCTTTTCTAAGCTGAATGTTAACATCATTTGGACATTTTAGAAATAAGTGCCCAGGGTTTCAATAATGAAAATGATGAAATGTACAGGGTTTCTATAAAGAAAATGTTCAAATGTCCAGGGTTCCAATAAAGAAAATGTTCAAATGTCCATAGTTTTAATAAAGAATTTTGTATGAACATATTCCATACAATACACTGTGTGTTGGTGGGGGGGAGGTAGGCTGATCTCTACGAATGCTTCTTTATAATATTTATTTCATTGTGAGTAACTGTCATTAGTTTATGGCTTTTTTAAAAAGTCACCAAATATGAAGTCTGTGTGCTAGGTTTATGGTGACTTTAATCTGTGGGCTAGGTTTATGGTGACTTTAGTCTGTGTGCTAGATTTATGGTGACTTTAGTCTGTGGGCTAGGTTTATGGTGACTTTAGTCTGTGTGCTAGATTTATGGTGACTTTAGTCTGTGGGCTAGATTTATAGTGACTTTAGTCTGTGTGCTAGATTTATAGTGACTTTAGTCTGTGTGCTAGATTTATAGTGACTTTAGTCTGTGTGCTAGGTCCCATTGTAGACAGTTCACCATTGCGAGGGCAATATGTTTGTTGTACACTTTATAGTGGTTATACACAGGTTTTTGTGGTTCTTCAAAGATGTTATGGTTGTACACATATCTTTGTAGTGGTTATACGCAGGTTTGTGTGGTTGTACAAAGATGTTATCACATATCTTTGTAGTGGTTATACACAGGTTTTTGTGGTTGTTCAAAGATGTTATGGTTGTATACAGATGTTTGTACTTGTATGCACTTATTGTAAAAAACTTGTTCTGACTCTCTTTTCGCCTCCGTCCCTCTTGTAGTTCCCCCTCCTCCCTCTTGCTTTTTAGTGCTTCCTTCTTTACACTCTTTGCCTCCCGCCACTCTCTTGTCTAAGAAGTGTTATGCACGTTGGATGAACACAATCAATTTTTGTCACGTAGACGTAACATGAAAGCCGGGAGTTGAGAAGAGGTGGGTAACGTCAATATCAGTAAGAAGTCTCCCCACCGTTGACCGTCAGTTGAGACAAGCAGACGAGGGGCAGCCGTTACACGTCATTGGCGGCCTCCGATTCAGCACCCGTGGTTTGTTGTCGTTTGCTGAGCGCGTGGGAAGACAGCACGTGACGGGTCAAAGTTGATGGAACTTCACTATAATAATTGGCCGCTATTATGTCGGGGCCAAAGAAAAACGGGCCCCTATTGATGGAGAGTGAGGTCAAGGGTCAAGCCGTTTTATCATTCCATTTGTTTTTGTAGTTGTTGGTTTGCCTGAGGGTCAGCCAAAATTTTAATTTTCCAATTCATGGAACTGAGCAGAAGATTTTTTTTTTAAAATACATTTTTACATGTGCAGTTGGCTATCTTTCTTTGTCATTATTGGTAAGATTTGTGTGTGTTAGATAGTAACAGAGAATCGTGATTTTTGTATGACTGTTCATGTTTTTGTTGACTGCGATCAGGGACATTAACATTTTTCTTGAGAAAAGAATGAATTGTTTAAATTCCAAAGTGGAAGACATACAATTGTTTTCATGGTTGTGTACGGTGCTGTACGTCTTGCAGTAAATGTGCTGGTTAGAGACAGACGTCCTGGCCAAAGAAGCTTTGTTATGCTAATGGCATTCACCACAGGAGGGAGCAGTTTCTTCCTACATATTAACACTATCGTAAACCGCGCTGTTTGGGACACCTACTAAAAACAGACCAGTTCAAAGAGTACCTCTTCATTAGTACTTTGTCCTTGACACTCCCTTGTCACCTAACAATGACATGTCCCTTCCATTTCGCTTCCTCTATCAACATCACCACTTATTGACAAACCTATTTTACCATCCTTTTATCTTTGGCATTGACACTCCCTTATCATTGACTCACTCCTATCATTATCATTGACTTTTCTTAATGGTCAACTCGCCTCTATTATCATCCCTTTATCATCGGCACACCCTTATCACGGGCACTCAGTGGCGTCACTAGGGTTTCCTTCACACGGTTCGGTAGCTCATGGTGTCACCCCTCGCGAATTACAATACAGACCTCCAAGTCTGCCTGTGCCAAATAACGAAAACATTCATAATACTGGCGTCACCCCTCTTGATGGTTTCAACCGGTGCGTTCCGCACCCCCCCCTAGTGACGCCTCTGCGGACACTCACTTATCATTGGCACACCCTTATCAATGATACATACATCCTATTACTGACACGGCCATATCATTGGCTCTCCATTATCATAGGCATTCTCTAAGATTATCACTCCCTTACCATTGAACACCCGTATATCATTAACACAGCTTATCATTGGCACTATCTTCCCATTGACATTCCCTTATTTTCTCACTTCTTAAATTTGTTCTTATACTGGATGGAAGCAGTTTTCAGGACGGGAAGATCAGAAATGCCCTTGCAGCACCCGCCCATGTAGTTATCATCGTAGATCAATTTGTGCAGCCTCCTCAACACAAAGCCAGACAATCATCTGCAATGGGAGGTAATTCACTTGAAAATAATCCCCGGGCCCTGAGATATCCCACTAAAGTTTGGCACAGTAATCTCCCCTGCCTTTACTCTCCCCTTGTGTGAAGGATTCCTCACAGCCGCCCTCTTTCATCTTCATAGAGACCTCTTTGAGGTGGGGACGTCAGGAAATAATGACGTACTTGGAGAACGTCTCTATGTGTTGACAACTTACACTTTACAGCCAAAACTCATCCATTAGCCCGCTGTCCTTGTGGGTGGGTCGCACTCACGGTTGTGTGTGTGTATGTGTTGGTGTGTGTTTGGAGGGGGGTGTGGTTTGAAATATTTCATTTAAGATGATCGACCCATATGGAGGAGAAAAACTCTCGTTGTCTAAAGCTAAAGGAATGTACAGTCAAGTCAGAAGTTAGGTCAGTAGTGCTTCTGATGGTAGTGGGGCAGTTATTCTTATGGTAATGTGGGTGGTGGGCAGTAAGTCATCAATGAGGCAACCATTCCTTAACCAAAAACTAGGACACAAATTCAATAACCAATGCGCTAGGACACACATTCAATAACCAATGTACTTGGACACACATTCAATAACCAATGTACTAGGACACACATTCAATAACCAATGTACTAGGACACACATTCAATAACCAATGTACTAGGACACACATTCAATAACCGATGTACTAGGACACACATTCAATAACCAATGTACTAGGACATACATTCAATAACCAATGTACTAGGACACACATTCAATAACCAATGTACTAGGACACACATTCAATAACCAATGTACTAGGACACACATTCAATAACCGATGTACTAGGACACACATTCAATAACCAATGTGCTTTTTTAAATCTCACATAAAGTTTAACTTACAGGAAGATTTAATTAGTTATCTATTTATAAAAGGAACCTTATTAACATTTCTAAGACAGGGTCATTTGGAATTGTGTGCAGCAACATTTTTATTTACAGGACAGAGTAGTGAGTAATACTAAACACACAATGGGCATGTGTATGAAAGGTGTATGTGGAAATACTACAATCATAATTCATAATATACTTGAAAGTTGTATGTGGTAATAATGCAAAAATAACTCATTAAATACAAGGGAATGACAAGTCTCCAATGACGTAATTAAGCTTAAAAAATTCATTTCCTTTCCCCATTCTTGAAATTAAATTGTAATTCCCATTGGCCCTTTCTAACACCCCCCCCCCCCCAACTATAGCGATGCCCAGACAGGCTGCACACCGGAGTGCGTCCGTTCATGTGCGTACGCGAGGGTCATGTTGCCTCCAGACATTTTTGATTGGCTATTTTGTCTTTTGGTTGCTAAGGGAGGGGGGAGAAGGGAAAAAATTCTTTTTTTGTGCTAGCAGGGGGTAAGCCAATCTAAGACCGGGCAGATTTTTGACCGCACTTAGTTTGAATATTAATGAAATAATCAGAGCTGTTGGAGCTGAAGGCACAGTAGTTAAGGACACAGTGCAGACAATGGACGTGTCAAAGACCTGATATCTGTTTTATGGTTTACAGATGATGAAGCTAATCTAATGCGAAGCTATATATCACAGGAGAGGCTATAATGACGGAATTTGCGTTGCCAAAAATGTGTAGATCCCCAGGCAGAAGTACAATGGTGAAGCGGTTCAGTTCCAACACGTGTTCAGTTCCATTAGAAACATTCGAAACCTCAAAAGATGTAAATGTAGATGTATTTTTGAGTGCGTGCCGAAACCTAGAAACTTCAGTCTGAATGTTTGCTATGAAATGCAGTATCGTAGGAAAATGGAGTGTGGGTCATTTCTTCAGTTTGCCGGATAGTGTTTTCGACCAGTGGCAGAGTTTTTCTTCTAAGTGGATGGCAGCAATGTCGTCCCGCTCCAGGTTGTACTTAACCCTGTCCATGCTAATAGTGCCAGTAAAAAGAACGGACTTTGGACATGATATTTACAAATGTTCATCCTGCTTCTGCTTGGGCTGCTGGAGCTGTTCCTTTACAACAGCAGCCGGTACCGAAAAAATGCCGTCTAATGGATGATCCGTTTATATGATGGTTCTTGATTGTAAGATTTAAAACTAATGGTGCAACAACGCGAATCTCTTGGTAATGATTGCCTGTGGTTGAATCTGATTGTTTGTGTCGCTCATGAACTCTGCGCTGATATTTGACGTATGCAGTTTGTTGTGGTAACGATTTCTTTGGCGTTTCCAGATCCCGTCTCCTTTGGTGGCTTCTAGTCATGTTACTTACTGATCGGGGATATCGCTTATAACCTTCCATTGTTTTGATAGAGGTTCTTGTGTGCCGTTAGTTATTAGAGTATTGACCTGAACCCACTTTCCACAGTGTGTCTGTCATGGTAGCGCTATCGCACCGACTGATCTATGAATGTTAGCACCCATGATGTTTAATCTAACATTGCCTGGAACAGGGTTGACGTGCTGCCC
>MUZC01004800.1:8922-63343 GCA_002072015.1 Radix auricularia | reverse complement strand
CCCCCCCCCCCCACACGCCAATGAAAGAGATATTTAAATACTTAATACACTATACATTAAATTATTTTATTGTGAGGCCTGTTTTATGAGGGTTCCCTGTTTTTGAGGTTCCCCTGTTTTGTAAGGTTCCTTGTCTTATATGGGCTTCTTATTTTTATCAGGGTTCCCTTTTTTCTGCCTTGCTCTTGTTTGATCAAAGCACAACCACAATCCACCTGCCTTCAAACTACTGCCATCAAACAGCTACTTTGGTGTATGATATCAGCAACATTTAAGAATATCTCAAAGCTTAACATTTGTGAGTCTTTGCGTCAATGGACATGAAAGCGATCATTTACAATATGTTTAGACAAATGCTTGCTGAATTACAATTAAGTCATAATGAGGCAGAAGACACTATAATTATAAAATAATAATAATAATAATAAATAATATAAAAGCCCAGGTCATTCTCTAACGCTAAGGGTCATAATCAGCATTTTTTTTTAAATTGAAAAAAAAATAGACGTAAAAAATCATTATCATTTTGGTTTCGAGATTAACCGAGAGTTTGGTGTTTCTCATCGTAAAATATTATATGACGTCATTGTTTGAGCTTTATTATTCTTTTAATTGAACTCATTCACATACCAATTTTCGGTTGTCGGACACACTGATTCGAACGCATGCAATACCCACTGCCCATAATGCTACCCCATTTTCTAACAGTGTAATGCCCCTGTTTCCATAAAGCAATGCTCACTGCCCACGATGCAGTCCCGACTCTGCCCCAGCCCCCATTTGATCAGTCCTCAGATCTTTAGGTTGGAACTTGTTTATGATCGCCAGATAACAACTCGTGCTTCGTGCGTCACTTAAGCGGAAATTCAATTTCTATTCGGAGCCTTGTTGTGTTGTAACTTCCGGCCAATAGTCCGATCAAAATAATGGAAGACGAATTGCAGTTTTATTAAAAGAGGTCCTAGTAGATTCGTACTATCCATATATGTTCTACTAAAATACTAAATAGTTTTTTTTCCCCAACTCATGTCCTATTAGATTATTCTATTAGTGCATTTCCTAGTAGATAAATCAATTCATACAAGTCCTAGAAGAGTAGTAGGAACGTCCGTATAAAATTGTTCAATATGAAAATGAGACTTAATTTCTCTCTCTTTGCCTCTACATCTTCTGATTATTTACTATACGGCTTTCAGGCGAAAGGTACAATTGAAATACATGTATATTTATTTTGAAAACTTCCGTCATTTTTGACGAATAATACACTAGTCATCAAGACTCGACTGAATCTCACCATGAAGCGCCCGGCACATGGAGTTGGTGAGAACCCCTGATATAACAAGTTTATAACCCGAATGAATGTCACCATGAAGCGCCCGGCACATGGAGTTGATGAGAACCCCTGATGTAACAAGTTCATAACCCGGATGAATGTCACCATGAAGCGCCCGGCACATGGAGTTGATGAGAACCCCTGATGTAACAAGTTTATAACCCGACTAATGTCACGTCGGTTGCTGCACCCCGTTGTTTCTCCGTCGTGTTTTCAATTTTCTGCCATATTCCAGGCGAGCTACAGAATGCAGGAGAAGACAAGCGCGCTGATTTCCTGGTGTTTTATGATGTAACGTATTTATGTGCCAGGAACTGTACGTGGCTCTTCCTAGCGTCCCCCCTGCAACCATCCTAAATCATTGTTTTATTCTCTGCACCGATGTCTAGTGCACCTGACATGCTTAATGGGATGGTTCAGCTTCAGAGATGGAGATTTTAAAAAATAAAACACGATGGCTGATTCGCGGGTCAGATCCGGCCCGCCACGTCAAATATTTTTTGCCCGCGTGTGTCTGATTTATCACCAAAAATTCATACTTTCTTAATTAAAAATGGATTTAGTTTTTTAATGTTACGTGACCGGACAAATGGTGGGAAATAAGTTGAGATTTTGTAAATTTTTGTTTCATTTCGTTCAATAGGAAATAGTAAATCTTATTCATAATTTTTAAATTTTAAAAGAAAAAAAAATACTTGAATTGTTTACTAGATATTTCAGTGGACCATGAAGCTTTTTGGGTTTGCCTTCTCGTATCAAAGTTTTAAAGGTTTTGACATTAGATTCGCGTCGGTGGAGAAATTTTATTTTCCTGAACCACTCGATTTTCTATTTATTACATCATAAATGTTATGTTGAGAGGACCGGCAGAGAATGCCCCGGGTGCCGGTCAGCTTTTCGTCAATCGGAAATATTTTTTTCCAATCAATAAAATGTAGAGAGTATTGTAGTCCGTAAGACCTTGGTCGTAAATTAGGATCACAACATTGAATTAGTGAATGTCCTGACCATAGAAATGTAACGCTTGGCTGGAATGCTTGGAGCGGATAGACCCAACAGTTTTAGAGCGCCTGAACGCTCACCTTTACAGTCCAAGACTGTTGCCAGGTCCCATTGTTTGGCTTGCTGGTAGTTTACGTAATGGTCGGTCGGCTGTCGTACCCGAGCCATTAAACACGAAGCTAGAAGATCCCTTCCAGCACGGTCCCCGGGCAGCAGTTCATTGGCTTCTGCTTTGAAGTCATGCCAGCATCATAAACCAGGATCTAGGTCACGTGACAGACTCTCGTGACGGAAGTCCCTGGTTCCCTCCCGCTCGGCCGCCTGCCTCATTAAATGTCATCTTCTGAAAGGCAGTGGACATTCACTGATCACAGCATGGGGGGGGGGAGGGTTTGGGGTGGTACCATGGTGCCGTGCATACTTTATCCCATCACTTATTACATTATAGTGTATATTCTCTGACAAAATATAACGTTTCATATTGCATTCGACGGTTCTAAATTTTTTTAAGGGGTCTGGAACGGACAAAGGGTGAGAGTTTGGGTAGAGATGATTTAACTTCAAGGCTTCTGTCGAGTCAATTTAAACAATCGCTATTGTTCTGTCATATAATTTGAATATGAAGTCATTAGTCACACATACTTTCAGTAGCGATATTTCTTTGGCCGGGCTACTGCTGCTGCCAAGTCTTAATGATCAATGTCTTTAGATGTTGATGTCACAAGTTCACCTTTACTATAAACTGATCATGAAATGGTTTGATTATCTATATATGATATATATGATAGGTACAAACAAAACACACAAAATGACACACTTTCCGTGATGCTATCCAGCTGAAATTTTGCACACATATTCGTCTCACGTAACAATTCGATGCACTTTTAGTTTTATCTATATAAGTTATATTATATTATAACTGTATAGTGACCGTCTGTTGTTGACATCCACTTGTTTGCTGGAGTTCAGTCCAGCCATCGGTGACCACCCCCCTCCAGTTTTACAGCAAGGGGAGTTCAGTCACATTTAGTCTGTAAATGTTTGTCGCGCGGTGCATATTATTTTGAATATAATAAATACTTTGAGTTCTGTCTCATATATAAGGGATTTATAGTCAAAAACTTTGTTTTTCCAGGTTGTTTAATTCATGTTAATTTTTTCTATCCCAGGAACACCAATGCAGATGGGCACTGCGACCGTGACCGTGTTTGTGAAAGACGTGAATGACCACAGTCCGGTGTTTGATAGCAACGGTCCTTACCTGGCCAACATCATGGAGAACATGGCCCCTAACACCGCTGTTATAATCGTGTCAGCAACAGACACTGATGAAGGCATGAATGCCCAGATAGTGTAAGTACTAGAATACACAGATAGTGTAAGTACTAGAATACACAGATAGTGTAAGTACTAGAATACACAGATAGTGTAAGTACAAGAATACCCAGATAGTGAAGTACTCGAATACCCAGATAGTGCAGTACAGGAATACCCAGATAGTTAAGTACTAGAATACCCAGATAGTGTAAGTACTAGAATACCCAGATAGTGTAAGTACTAGAATACCCATTTATAACACAACCATATCAATACCTCGGCGGCATGCTTACCATCGGATCAGATTATACTATTGGATAAATACTTACTTACTTGGATCTATGGATAGTTATTGATTTTTGGAGAAAACGATTCCATAATTTTATGACTGCTAGTATTGCTTTTAAATACTATTAAATGTTTTTAAAAAAGAATAATGATTTACAATTAATTTAATTAATCTTCATCGTCACAATCACAAATGGGGAAAGTTCACACCATACATATTAACATTAACATGGCCATGTAGTTTAGTACTAGAAGTAGTAGCCTAGTAAAGCCTAAGCATCGCGGGGTTTCCTATTTCAACAGTTCATAACAAAAATACTTTAGCATACCACTAATACTAAACCTAACCTCATAATTATAAATAAAAGATCATTGAAAGTAATTGAACGAGAAATTCGACAGTTACTTTCAGTTCAAGAATCCGGTGCTCTAACCGTGAGACCACAGACGCTAATGACACAACTGAATATTTAAGAATCTTGTTAATCTTGTATCACATTGGCAAGAAGTGACGTGACAGCCAAAAAAATCTGTCTATAACGCTAAGAATCATGGGAAATATCTGAGAACAACCACACCGTAAGATAAAAGTTTGTCATGTATTCTCCTAACTTCAGCTGTACTCTGCTTCTTACAGGTACACACTTGCAGACAGCATGGATAGTAAGTTCTACATCCACCCGCGCACCGCCCAGATATCCACCACTGTGTCCCTGGACCGTGAGCTGGACTCCATGTACAGTCTGACCGTCATCGCCACTGACCAGGGCATACCGCCTCGGTCAGCCAGTGTCCAGGTCACAGTGATGGTGGGAGATGACAATGATCATGCTCCAGAGTTTGGCTCCAGTAGCTACACCACTACGATGTATGACTCTGCCAATACAGGTATGTACACCACTACGATGTATAACTGCCAATACAGGTATGTACACCATTACAATGTGTGAGTCTGCCAATACAGGTACGTACACCACTATGATGTATGACTCTGCCAATACAGGTATGTACACCATTACGATGTATGACTCTGCCAATACAGGTATGTACACCATTACGATGTATGACTCTGCCAATACAGGTACGTACACCATTACGATGTATGACTCTGCCAATACAGGTACATACACCACTATGATGTATGACTCTGCCAATACAGGTACGTAAACCACTACAATTTATGACTCTGCAAATACAGGTATGTACACCACTACGATACATAACTGCCAATACAGGTATGTACACCACTACGATGTATAACTGCAAATACAGGTATGTACACCACTACGATACATAACTGCCAATACAGGTATGTACACCACTATGATGTATAACTGCCAATACAGGTACGTACACCACTAGCATCTACGACTCCGCCAATACTCTTTGGCTCTGAATTTCACCGCAGCTAAGTTTTTATTTCTTTATGCTCATTTTATTTGTGTTCTATTAATTTGTTTGTTCAAGAAGGCTCTTTGCCGAAACGTTGGCTGTTTTGTTAAGTCCTGTCAGGCTCACTCACACCCTGTCTACATGTTCTCCACTCACACCCTGTCTACATGTTCTCCACTCACACCCTGTCTACATGTTCTCCACTCACACCCTGTCTACATGTTCTCCGCCTATTAATCTATAAGCCTGATTGTAGTCTCACCCACATTTTGTTCACTAATTGTTTTTATGGTACAACTTTCCTATCAACTGTTTGACGATGAGCATCCTCTCTTATAACTATGTTTATTGAACATGATCTCTATCAAACATGTTTGTTGAATGACTGGTCCATCCCCAGGTGACTTTGTCATTGGTGTGACTGCAGTAGATCAAGACATTGCTAAGAATGGCAAGGTTGTTTACACACTAGAAGGGGCAAATCAGTCACTCTTCCACATCAATGGCCAGACAGGAGTAGTTACCCTTGCATCACCTTTGACCTCGTTGGGCAGATCTTTCAACTTCATTGTTAGGGCATCTGACCTGGTAAGAGAACGTTTTCTTTGCAAAGCCCAGTGGTGTAGCTAGGTATTTGTAGGGGTTTTGGGGGGGCCCGTTGGGCTTAACTTCTTTGGTGGTGGCTTAATATTTAATGTAAAAAAGATTTTGGACACTAATTTGGGGGCCCCTCTCAAGTAGGGGACTTTCAAATTTGGACCCTCTTACCTCCTCCCATAGCTACGTCACTGGCAAAGCCATTCATTCATGAAAAGCATCTGTCTTGGTATTAGTTTATTCTAAGGCTAGATGTTTTATAACCTGGACATTTTTGTTCAATATTAAGTGTTTGAGTTACTGGGTTGGGTACATTAAATATAGAAATGAATTCATTAATTTTTTATTTACAACTTAAAGAAATGTCCCAATATATACACACTTCAAATAACTTTACACAAAAATTTTACACAAATTCAAAATAACTTTACAACATCCTCCACTTTAGGCATGTTATACATATTACACTATGTACAATACTTACATTGGTCAATATTAATTAATTATTATACAACATAGCACAGATGTTGTTTTTTAAATTTCACAAGTGTAAATTCTTTATACTGACACTACTGAGTACTCTGCCATCATGCCTGTAGTCACAGTTTATTGTGTTGAAATGATCCTCTCATCTTTTGACCACTGTCTTTAAGGCAATACTCCCTTGAACAGCTCTGCTACTGTGTCTGTCAGTCCTCTAATCTTTTGACCACTGTCTTTAAGGCAATACTCCCTTGAACAGCTCTGCTACTGTGTCGGTAAGTCCTCTAATCTTTTGACCACTGTCTTTAGGGCAATACTCCCTTGAACAGCTCTGCTACTGTGACGGTCAGTCTCCTGCCCACACCATCAACCAACCGACCTAGATTCAATGACACCAACTTAAATTTGAGGATCAAGGAGAATGCTGAGGTTGGCTGGCTGTTGACCACTGTCCACGCCACCACCACAACCAACAATCGCATCACCTACTACATTGCTGGGGGCAATGTCAACAACGGGTTTGCCATCAACTCAGAAACTGGCAACATTACAGTGTCTGGACGGATCGATTTCGAAGTCACAAATACGTACGCCTTGTCTCTCTAATTGAATTATCTTTTATATCGTTGAATAAATGAAGATGTTAAATTCAGAACTTACAATATAATTTTTATTGCTGATAAATGTATTAATGTATGTTCATAAAATTAGCATTTTACAGTGTAAATAAAGTATATTTCTATTTGTAAGAAACATTCAAGACAGTAATCTTCAAAGCTGGTTGGCATTATCTAATAGAGATAAAAGTTTGTTTAAAACTGTCCTCATTGAGCCGTTCTATATCAAAATTTATCTCCAGTTAATGGGTCAGATTTAAAGATCCATTGACCATCTTACTTACTTTTGCAGCTTTAACCTGTGGATTGAGGCCAGAGACCAGGGGTCAGCACAGCTCTCTACATACAAAGTTCTGGACATTACAGTGGACGATGAGAACGACAACGACCCAGTGTTTTCATCATCTCTGTACACAGCTTCAGTCTATGAGAACAGTCCAGTGGGGACCACGGTCTTCACGGTAAACTCATATTTTACTTTTAATGGGAACTCATAATTGTTGGTTAATTGTATTTTTTACACTGAGGGTTCAAGTTAAAAAAAAATTGTTACAATATATTTAACCTTATTATTTTAGCCCACAACCATCTTGCACAAGTCCTCAACTTCTATTGGGGCTATGGACCCACCTGTAATTCTTGTATCTAAACTTGATCCATGTCCATGACACAGGTGACAGCCACTGACATGGACTCAGGTGTCAACGCTCAGATCAAGTATGTCATCAAGAGTGGTAATGAGAACAACACCTTCCAGGTCGATGCCAGCTCTGGTGTGGTGAGAACCTTGAACAGAGAGGTGGACAGGGAGAAGATTGCCCTCTACAACCTGGAGATTGAAGCATCGGACATGGTGAGTTGAAACATTCACAGAGCCCCATGACACATTCACAGAGCCCCATGACACATTCACAGAGCCCCATGACACATTCATAGAGCCCCATGACACATTCACTGAGCTTTGCTGCACATTCAGTCAAGTTATTAAATGAACATTCTTAAAATTCCTTGTTTAGCCTGTTATATTGTCTGAATGAACACATTATTATATTTTAGGGAATTCCAAGGAGATTTGCCACCACAACAGTAAGGGTCAGCATCCTTGACCGCAATGACAACATTCCAAAGTTTGTTGGCACAAGGAGTGTTGCTGTTCCAGAAGACCTTCCCATTAACAGCTTTGTCATGCGGTTAACTACAGTTGATGCTGACATCGGGGAAAATGCGCGGGCCAACTATTCGCTGGTCAACGTAGACGCCGCCACATTTCCCTTTGCTGTAAATGCAAGTACAGGTGTCATCACCAACATCAGACGACTTGATGCTGAAAGCAGTCAGATGTATTCATTCACTGCCAGTGTCACAGACGGTGCCTTCATGCCCCAAACACCATTGACCATAAGAATCCTAGATGTCAATGACAATCCTCCGAGTTTCAAAGATTCCACCATCATCATTGAATTCACGGAGCTTCAGTTGCCCAACACAAAGGTCAACCAGCTCACAGCACTGGACTCTGATATTTCAAGTCCAAACAATCAGTTTTTTTTCTCATTGCGTCGTCCATCTTCATTATTCCAGCTAAACTCAGAGACTGGAGAAATCGTTGCCCTGGAGACAATGCGATTCTATGGAGGTCAGTCTAGTGGGGACACAATGAATGACCATATTTTGGACGTCCTGGTGACCGACCTGGGTATCCCCTCCTTGTCCTCGGAAGCAACTGTCAAAATCAGAATTACAGATGCCAACGATCACGCCCCATTGTTTCAGAAGGCTCGGTATTTCACGGCCGTGCCCCTAGATCTCAACACCTCCCAAAGGGTTATTAAAGTTACGGCAGAGGACCTGATGGACTTTGGTAGAAATGCTGAGGTTGTCTACAGCATCACTGGAGGAAGCGGGGCCAATTTCTTTTCTATAAATTCAACTACAGGTGAAATCTTTTCCAGGGCTTCTCTTGGAAATGTTTCGCTGAGGCTCATTGTCAATGTCAGGGCCATGGACCGTGGCGTGCCACCCCAGAGTTCCAACGTGGATGTGGAGTTCTACGTGACAGGTGCCAACGTCAACAAGCCCAGGTTTAACAACAATCCTTTCCAAAAGCAAATCAGGGAAGATCTGTCTGTTGGTTCAGTCATCGACACCATCACTGCCACTGACAATGACCCGGGGCTCAATGGAGAAATTGAGTATTTTTTGACCGGGGGAAATGATGATGGTACATTCTCTATCGGGCAGGACACTGGTCAGCTCAAATTGCAACAGCCTCTAGATTATGAAACTCAGACCTCGTACATCATCAACATCACAGCCAGGGATAAAGCTCTCTACAGTAAGGAGGATTCCAAGAGCTACAAAATCCTTCTTCTAGACGTCAATGACAACAAACCAATCTTTGACAGGGATTACTACGATGCTTACATTCAAGAAAACTCATTACAGTTCTCTCCAGTCATGAGACTCACTGCCACTGATGCTGATATGACTGACATCAATAAGGATATCCGTTATGCCATTGTCGGTGATGCAACGTCAAAAAACTTGTTCCAAATCAACAACACATCAGGACAAATCAGCACCGGGACCTCCGTATTTGATTACGAGACGAGAACCCTTTACACACTGACCGTGATGGCATACAACCCAGACCAAGGCAATGGGGAGGCCTCTATTTTGAGGTCTGTCACTACAGTTTACGTGCACATCACCGGCCAAAATGAAGACAGCCCCCATTTTCTGGTAAAACTTTACAATTTTCAAGTCATTGAATCGGCAGAAATGGGTAAATCCATCGGACGGGTCATCGCTGTAGACAAGGATCATGGGGTGGATGGCATCGTCTACTACTATTTGGAGGCCCAGAGTAACCTCAGAGGTTTTGTTGTTGACCCCTTGACGGGTGACATCAAAGTGTCCAAACGCCCAGACTATGAATCCTCGCCCATTGTGTTGCTGACGGTTATTGCCAAGAACTGGGGGAGTGTTCTTGGTAATGACACCGACACCTGTGTCGTGAATGTGACAGTGACAGATGCAAATGATCCACCAGAGTTTTCTAAAGCTGTCTACTTTGCCAATGTGACAGAGAATTCATTGGGGTGAGTATTTTGATAAAGAATTTGTCAATAAATTTTTAGTAGTAATTGGCCAATGTTTGTATACAAATTATCTGTGATCAAATTATTATTATGTCTTTTTGAAAGTTGACCTATAATGATATCTGAAAGATGAAACAATGATGGTATGGGAATGATCAGAAATCATTACATTTTGGATGATCAAGGTAGTCCTACCATAGTTAGTAACTATTATTTTATATTCTACATCAAATATGGCAAAAAGTTGCAGAAAATGGAAATACACATGAAAAAGTTTTCCACAAAAATGAATGAAAACTTTGCATTTATCAATAGATGATAGCCAATTTTCCTCTTTTTTTTTTTGCCAACTGCAAGCAAATTACAAAGGCAGGAATTTGAAGGGACACTATCAAAAAAGTCACATAGAGTTCATGTTGCAGTATCCATTGCAATCTGAATCAAGAAAAGCAAACTTGCTAAGTTGAAATCCAGTATGTGTCAACAGAAGACCTTACTTTTTGCTTTCAGCCAAGAGGTTGTCACTTCAACTGAGACAAGTTATACCATCACCTGGAACATTGCTCGTTTTCTTCTGATGGAGACTTTATTAAGAAGAATATTGTGGAGTATTTCTTTATTCTATTGGTGACCTAAAACACAAATTCCAATCAATCTTATTACTCTATAATGAAATTCATAAAATCAAAGCATCAAAAAGTACCAAGTTACCAGCACCAGAAAAATATTTTTCATACCACAACCAATGCTCCCTTTAAGCTTCGCTGTTGGGCAGACACACAGATATCTGACAGACACAGAGCAGCAGTTTAAAATTACAGCACAGCAAATTTTGTAAAATAATGCACAGAAAATGGATGATGCGCAACATTGCACACTAGATTTGTTTACTTTGCACATGGACTAACAAACCGAATGTTCAATAATTTTTTGTTTAAACAAATCACCAAAGCCATTTTTTATTCTGAGTAATGTTGTGGTGAACTGTAATGCTTCAATGCATCTCTCAATAATTAGTGTAGTTTTTAAAATGGCTCTCAGTTACTACAGGTCTGGCCACCCCTTGATCTAGTGACTCTCAGTTACTACAGGTCTGGCCACCACTGGTTTAGTGGCTCTCAGTTACTACAGGTCTAGCCAACCCTGGTCTAGTGGCTCTCAGTTACTACAGGTCTGGCCATCCCTGCAATATTATTTCAATATCTACTTTTGATTTTATTAACAATATAATTATTATAATTCCAAACTCTACTTTTTTGAGGTCTACTTTTGTATTTATTTACAATGTTATTCCCAGATCTACCTTTGTCACTAATGTTCGTGCCGAGGATAAGGATACACTACCAGAGAACAGACTATTCAAATATGAGATCATACGTGGCAATGTCCCTGAGCGGTTCATCATCAGCCAAACTGGCAGGATAGAAACATCTGGCCTTGGAGTGCTGGATAGAGAGACCACCCCAAAGTATACACTGGTCATTGGGGCAATAGATACTAAGGATCCTTCTATACTTGGTGAGTCTACAGTCGTAAGTTGGTCATTGGGGCAATAGATACTAAGGATCCTTCTATACTTGGTGAGTCTACAGTCGTAATGTTGGTCATTGGGGCAATAGATACTAAGGATCCTTCTATACTTGGTGAGTCTACAGTCATAAGGTTGGTCATTGGGGCAATAGATACTAAGGATCCTTCTATACTTGGTGAGTCTACAGTCGTAATGCTGGTCATTGGGGCAATAGATACTAAGGATCCTTCTATACTTGGTGAGTCTACAGTCGTAATGTTGGTCATTGGGGCAATAGATACTAAGGATCCTTCTATACTTGGTAAGTCCACAGTCGTAATGTTGGTCATTGGGGCAAAAGATACTAAGGATCCTTCTATCTTTAGATGTCTACCATCATAGACCTAGAGCAATTTTATAGTCTACCATCATAGATATAGACACATGTAATAGCCTCACATTCTAGATTGCCTCCTATCATAGACAAATATCCAGGTTATAAACTTACTTCATAGGGATATCTTGGATAAATGAATTCAAGGTTGGCAGTTTTCTTTAGATTTCTAAAGTCAGTTCTCTTGGCTCATTTCTTTTTAACTATCTAACATTAGTTACAAAACATTGTCAGGAAGCTTTAGAAATTTTTAAAAAACCTTTGCTATTGATTCACATTCCAAATTTTGTAATATTTCATATCATGTCAATATTTATATCCTGCGCCAGGCACAGCAACTGTGGAGATTGAACTCTTGGATGTCAATGACAACGGTCCTAGGTTCAACCCAGAGAACCTGAGAGCTAATGTGTCCGAGAACATGACCGCTGGCCTGGATGTCATCTTACTCAAAGATTACACAGTGGATGCTGACCTTCCCCCCAACCAGGGACCTTACAGATATAGGCCACGAGATGGACCTTGGTCAGGGTTCTTTTCCATCAATGAACTGACTGGACGAGTCCAGACTACCAAAGTCCTTAACAGGGATGCGAACCCACAGTTTGTCATCACTCTGGTGGTCACAGATGGTGGAACACCAACAATGACATCCACTCTGAGCTTGACCATTGTGGTCAGTGACATCAACGACTCCCAGCCTAAACCCAGGCCCTTGACCCTGATGGTCAATGTGAGAGAAAATGAAAGGATCTCTGGGAAGATTGCAGATGTCCAGCCTTTGGATTCTGACCTGACTGACAAGTACCAGTGTAGCATCCTAAGTGGAGATGCTGCTCATTTTGTCATCAATAAAGACTGTGAGCTGGAAGCTGTGAACCTGGGGCCCGAGTCCTACAAGTTGAAGATCCAAGGCTCAGACGAGAAACATGCCCCAGTTGTGTACGATGTCTTAATTGTTGTGGAAGTCCTCAGCAACAACAGTCTCATGAGCTCTGTCGCCACCGAACTCCGAAATGAAAAAGCTTCATCATTCCTTGAGAAGAAATATTCTATTTTCAAATCTAAGGTTCAAGAAGCATTTGGTTCATTTGTGACTTGTAAGATCTACAGCCTGAAGGAGGTGGGCTCCAATCTGTACGTGACCATGTTTGCTTTTGATAACAACAAGAGACTGCTCAGCAGCAGCGACGTGCAGAGAGGTCTAACTAGCGCCAAGGGGGCCATTGAGGTCAGCTCCGATGTTAGCATCCAGACGGTAGCTGTTAGCCGGTGCGCCGTCAATCCGTGTAAAAATGGTGGAGTCTGCTCTACGATCATTGCGGCTCTTGCTGGTATTTCAATTGTAGATTCTCCGAGTTTAATCCTGACTTCGCCCACCACTGACCTAAGCACTTCATGTTTTTGCATGCCTGCTTTCACCGGTCAGTTCTGTGATCAAAACCAGCAGCCGTGTGGGGCAGACTACTGCAACAATGGCGGCACCTGTGTTAACAACGTCTGCAGTTGCCCAGGCAACTGGCAAGGTCCATTCTGCCTCAATGATGTCAATGAATGTCTCCAGGGATCCCTATGCAAGAATGGGGCTACATGCAGGAACACAAATGGATCTTTTGAATGTGACTGCGCTAATGGTTTCAAGGGGAGATACTGTGATTCACTGAATTTCTGTGCCACCCAGCACTGCACCTTCCACGGGGTATGTGAGGAGTTGCTAGACTCCTATCAGTGTCGCTGTGACTATGGCTACCATGGGCCCGACTGTCAGTTTTCCAGCATGTCTTTCCAGGAAGGTTCCTATGCTCTGTTCAATGCTGTGGACAATTACAACACCTTCAACATCACCATGTACTTTGCCACTGTCAGCACCAGCTCTTTGCTGGTCTTCAGTCCATTGGACCAGGACCAGGGTTACATAGCCGTGGAGATTGTTAATGCCAAGATCCAGGCGTCATTCGTTCTTGGGGATACAAATCAGGTCAAGCTGACCACCACCGCCTCTGTCAACACTGGCTTCTGGTACAGACTGGAGTTGACCAAGATCCCAGGGGTGAGTCTAGATTGTTAGCTTCTTTGGCCTTATTATTGTTGGGGATACACCCATACACTGTTTGCTCTGTCTGTAACTGATGGCAGTCTCACCCATACACTGTTTGCTCTGTCTCTAACTGATGGCAGTCTCACCCATACACTGTTTGCTCTGTCTCTAACTGATGGCAGTCTCACCATTACACTGTTCTCTGTCTCTAACTGATGGCAGTCTCACCCGTTCATCATTATTATCAGGCGTGTTTCATATCTCATTGTTATGCTCCCCCAGACTCATGGTTTCTCAATGGTTTACAGAAAGTTTGATGTCTCCATTTTTGGCTCATCTATTTTTACCTTCACGTGTTTAGATACTGTCCCAAATATAGGGCACTCTAACCTTGGATTTAAATCCTTGGGGGGAAAAAAGGCGGAAAAATAAAAACAACAACATGTGATTAATCACCGAAAATGACACGGCGAGGAGCAGTAAACCCCTCTTGATGCTTTAATACCTGCAGCTCAATCCCTTGTTTAAATAACTCACCAGCTCCTCATTATTAGGTGCTGCGAAACAACGCTGCTATACCATATGCTGGCGTCTTCAAGTTCGCACTCCTGTTTTCCTTTCATCTTGTCAAAAAGTTGATAGATTAGGATTTTCGGAATGTTAATAACAGCACCCTGGCCGTGTTCTACGGGAGATGTTTAGTTTTATTATTCTTGCTTAGCGGCTTGCACTACCTTGGTTTTATTAAGATGGGTTTAAATAAATATCAAAGGGGTTTCCTCGGGGGAATGTGTATTGTGGATTGAAGGAATGCCGGGTTCCTGTAATCATGATTGAATTCTTTGGTCTTTTTCGAGACTGTGACTTTATTCTTCTCTATAATCATGCGTGGATTAGTGTAGTACAAAGAATATATATGTAAACTAAACAATATATCAGTAAATTAACATTATATCGGTGATTAATAGATTGTACCCGGCTATTTGGTGTATCAACGTATTTTATAATATATCGATGTATTACGTAGTATAATTTGGTGTATTCAAACTATAATTAAAAGTCCACTACAGTACATTGTTGTGAGATACACTATAGTGTGAATTAGACATGTTTAAATACCGATACGTTTACATCAAAGTGACCGTTCACATCAAAGTGACCGTTCACATCAAAGTGACCGTTTCCATCAAAGTGACCGTTTACATCAAAGTGACCGTTCACATCAAAGTGACCGTTCACATCAAAGTGACCGTTTCCATCAAAGGGACCGTTTACATCAAAGGGACCGTTTACATCATATTGATCGGATCATACAGAATTCGACTGTATTTTATCATAGAAGTCAGGAGCCACCTCTACTAGAATGATTAACATTCTTATCAAATAAGTTACCTCAAAGATTTGGCTTTCCTGAAAGTCAATACAACTAATCCCTTTGGATCGTCCAACTCCATAAATCTAAAGTCCCCGTTACACAGGGCAAGTCTCGTGTGGCTGCCTCATGTGACCTGTTACACAGGGCAAGTCTCGTGTGGCTGCCTCATGTGACCTGTTACACAGGGCAAGCATCGTGTGGCTGCCTCATGTGACCTGTTACACAGGGCAAGTCTCGTGTGGCTGCCTCATGTGACCTGTTACACAGGGCAAGTCTCGTGTGGCTGCCTCATGTGTCCTGTTACACAGGGCAAGTCTCGTGTGGCTGCCTCATGTGACCGCCTCATGTGACCTAGTTCCTGGCATGGTTTCAGTGGCCAGGTTACTCGTCTGGTGGCTCATACATACATCTGAGAAACCAGAGCAAAGGTTTCATAGTGATTTCAAACATCTAAACTATTTCCATAGTAGATATGACGCCATCAAAGTGATTACAATTCAAAGGAAATTAGAATAATAATTGTCTTAAAGCGAATGGCCTTTCGTATTTAAAATATTATATAAACACCTGACTAGGCTCTGGGAGAAGCTCCACCCTTTCTGCCCCCCCCCCGACCCATAGGTACAACCATGGATCAATGTTCCTTTTATGTTGCGCGGCCACACAGCAGTTTAGCAGTTTTCATAAGGGTAGTATCAGTGTGTGCACAAGAAATGGATGCTGTGCAACTTTGTACTGTACACGAGTTTGTTATTTCACACACGGACCAAGTTCCTAAAAGTTTAGTCGAGTTTATTTAAAGATTTGACCAGATTACATGAACAAATTTCATTGAACAGTGGCAGGGAGTGTCGTACAATTGTTTTATCTGAAGGGACTCAGGAGTTCATTTTCCTATGATAACACATAATTACCGGTGATAATTTCTCTTTCATACATTTTAACTACCGTAGTTAAAAATTTAACTGGACACTCAAGTCTCTTTATGTCTCCTCTTTCTTACCTCTCTGTATTCTGACTACGTGAATCGTGATTGTATGTTGACTACGCGTGTCGTGTCTGTATACTGACTACGTGTGTCTGTATGTTGACTACTACGTGCGTCGTGTCTGTATGTTGACTACGTGTGTCTGTATGTTGACTATTACCTGTGTCGTGTCTGTATGTTGACTACCTGTGTCGTGTCTGTATGTTGACTACGTGTGTATGTATGTTGAATACGTGTGTCGTGTCTGTATGTTGAATACGTGTGTCTGTATGTTGACTACGTGTGTCGTGTCTGTGTGTTGACTACTACCTGTGTCGTTTCTGTATGTTGACTACTACCTGTTTCGTGTCTGTATGTTGAGTACGTGTGTCGTGTCTGTATGTTGACTGCGTGTGTCGTGTCTGTATGTTGACTGCGTGTGTCGTGTCTGTATGTTGACTGCGTGTGTCTGTAAGTTATCTACGTGTGTCGTATCTGTATGTTGACTACGTGTGTCGTGTCTGTATGTTGACTGTGTGTGTCGTGTCTGTATGTTGACTACGTGTGTCGTGTCTGTATGTTGACTGTGTGTGTCGTGTCTGTATGTTGACTGCGTGTGTCTGTAAGTTATCTACGTGTGTCGTGTCTGTATGTTGACTGCGTGTGTCGTGTCTGTATGTTGACTGCGTGTGTCGTGTCTGTATGTTGACTACGTGTGTCGTGTCTGTATGTTGACTGTGTGTGTCGTGTCTGTATGTTGACTGCGTGTGTCGTGTCTGTATGTTGACTGTGTGTGTCTGTAAGTTATCTACGTGTGTCGTGTCTGTATGTTGACTGTGTGTGTCGTGTCTGTATGTTGACTGTGTGTGTCGTGTCTGTATGTTGACTGCGTGTGTCGTGTCTGTATGTTGACTGCGTGTGTCTGTAAGTTATCTACGTGTGTCGTGTCTGTATGTTGACTGCGTGTGTCGTGTCTGTATGTTGACTGCGTGTGTCGTGTCTGTATGTTGACTGCGTGTGTCGTGTCTGTCACTAAATGTACCTTTACATGTTCATTGAATGTGACATGCTCTTAGAACCAACCACCTCATCCAACATCAAACTTAGCTGTACAAATATTGGGGTTTTACTTGACTCGCTTAACATCTTAGATATACAGACGCTCCTTCTATGCAGAAGATAATTGCATCCACAGACCATGAGAGATGATCTGTTGGCAAGTGATGCAGCGGTCACAGGCCACGGCTATGAGGGTTCCACGCATTACCCCAGCCGCCTAACTATTGTCTAGTTAGGTACCCATTCAGAGCTGGGTGACTCGGGGACTCCTCAGGCCCCGGGAACAAATCCTCGCCGTCGCGTGGATTCGAACTCGTGACCATCGGTACGACAGTCGAGCGCGCTACCACTCAACCACCGCGTGACCAAAGACTTATGGTAATTTTCTAACGCTACGTTTGACAAAAAAATAAAAATAAAATAAATTGTGAAGTAATTACTTGCAATAATGAGATTGTCTTGACACCATTGAACTTCTCCCTCGTTTCTTTGCCTGTGGTCGGGAGGGGGTGAGGCCAAATATCATCCGTTAATAAAAAAAAAAAAAAGGAAATATTATGTAATTAGAACAATGGGCGGGTTTAGTGTTTTAGGATTAGATCAAGGGGCGTGGTCATTGTTATAGGATTAGAACAAGGGATGTTGTTAGGGTTGTAGGAATAAATCAACGGGTGTGGCTAGTGTAATAGGATTAGAACAAGGGGCGTGGTTAGCGTTATTGGATTAGATCAAGGGGGTGTGGTTATTGTTATATAATTAGATCAAGGGGCGTGGTTAGTGTTACAGTATTAGAACAAGGGGCGTAGCTAGTGTTGTAGGATTAGATCAAGGGCTTGGTGAGTGTTATAGGATTAGAACAAGGGGCGTGGTTAATGTTATAGGATTAGATCAGGGACGCTGATAGTGTAATCGAATAAGAAGAAGGGGGTGGTGTGGCTAGTTGCATCCCTTTCTGCAGTACTTCGTGAAAGTCGTATGCCTGCCAACAGTTGGTCTGTCCCATGTAATGCCTTTGTTTCCTTGTAAACCGTCTCAAAATAAAGATTGGAATTTTCATTACCCGGAACTACGCTGTACACCCCCTCCCCCCACGACGTATGAATGATTGCATCGACTGAGAGCGGTCTCCCCCTGGATGTTCCCAGTAACCAAATCATCAATCATCACAAGTCAGTCAGGGCAATTCAGAGATCAAACATCAGATTGTGTCACTTTTCATCTGGACAGATACTTTGGGCGTTTGCCTCCGCCTGTGTGGGTGCATGTGTGTGCGCGCGCGTGTGTATATGGGTTGTTCATACATCGTGCAGGTGTATTGAGGTCAGTTTTAAACCGGTAAGCCTTATTTCGATTTGTTTCATTTTAACCACGTATGAGGCCCGGCGTTACAACTCGCAGCCATATTTTGATGGTCAGGCTACTGACCTATCATCTCATCTCCGTGAAATCCGGCGCATCGTCTACCTCCCCAACAACGGTCTACCATTGACCACATAGCACCCACTGGCCACATAGCCACACCCCCTCCCCCACACACACTCAATCTAGTCCCTACCCCACCCACTGGCCACATAGCCACACCTCTCCTTCCCCCTACCCACCTCACGATCTGGGCCCTACCACACCCACTGGCAACATAGCCCCACCCCTACCCCTACACACACCCAATCTAGTCCTTATCCCACCCACTGGCAACATAGCCACACCCCCTCCCCCACACACACACTCAATCTAGTCCTTACATCACCCACAAGCCACAAAGCCGCACACCCCTTGCCCCCCCCCCAATCAATCTAGTCCCTACCCCACCCACTGACAACGTCATGTACCAGACGACCAGCTGGTATGGTTTAGGATGAGACCTGTCACCGCAGAATGACGTGGCCAAGATTGATCAGATTTTATGTACAACATTCTCACCAACTAACATTAACATCACTTCCAATCTTCCTATTCCATTTGTCCGACACGTCCAAATATTTCATTGGAAAAAAAGGGAAATCACCTCAAAATTCGATTTTCTTGTTGGGAAATACAAATAAACTTCGGACATTTAAATTAACTTCCTTGACTTCCTTATTGAGAAATGTTATTTTATGTTTGTATTTAATTAAATGGAAACTTGTGTTTATAGTTACTGAGAGAGATGAGAAAAGATGACAACACGAATTATAGACATCAGAGAAGCAAGCCTAAACTCCCGTTATTTGCTGTCCTTAATTCCGTTATTAGATGTAGATAATCTCGTTATTTGCTGTCCTTAATCCCGTTATATGCTGTCATTTACTCCCGTTATTTGCTGTCCTTAATCCCGTTATATGCTGTCCTTAATCCCGTCATTTGCTGTCCTTAATCCCGTCACTTGCTGTCCTTAATCCCGTCATTTGCTGTCCTTAATCCCGTCATTTGCTGTCCTTCACTGCTGTTATTTTCTTTCCTTGACTCCCCTACATCAAAGTGTAAAAAGATATTGTTGTATTAAATTGGTTTAGAAACCATGTAATTTATCTTATGAAAGTTTTAATATGTATTTGATGTAATTGGCAAACCGGGCGCCTTTACAAGGTCTAACTTCAGGGCAAGCCGGGCGCCTTTAAAGGGTCTAACTTCAGGGCAAACCGGGCACCTTTACAGGGTCTAACTTCAGGACAAACCGGGCACCTTGCAGGGTCTAACTTCAGGGCAAACCGGGCGCCTTTACAGGGTCTAACTTCAGGGCAAACCGGGCACCTTTACAGGGTCTAACTTCAGGGCAAACCGGGCGTCTTTATAAGGTCTAACTTCAGGGCAAACTGGGCGCCTTTATAAGGTCTAACTTCAGGGCAAACCTGGCGCCTTTGCAAGGTTTAACTTCATGGCAAACCTGGCGCCTTTATAAGGTCTAACTTCAGGGCAAACTGGGCGCCTTTATAAGGTCTAACTTCAGGACAAACCGGGCGCCTTTACAAGGTCTAACTTCAGGGCAAACCTGGCGCCTTTACAAGGTCTAACTTCAGGGCAAACCTGGCGCCTTTACAAGGTCTAACTTCAGGGCAAACCTGGGGCTTTTACAAGGTCTAACTTTAGGAACTGGCCTCAGTTATGAGTTAATTCTGAGACTGACTTCCTTAAGTATAACTTAGACAAGTGTAATGTTCTGTAAGATTTACTTTTAGAAACTGGACTCCTAAGATGTGTAAATTTATAACATTGAATCTGATGTATTTTTATGACAAGGAATCTGATGTGTATTTTTAGGACCTGGACTCTGATGTCTATATTTAGGACCTGGACTCTGATGTCTATTTTTAGGACCTGGACTCTGGTGTCTATTTTTAGGACCTGGACTCTGATGTGTAACTTTAGAAACTGTCCTCTTGTCTATCTAAAGCTGACTATTTTGTACTACATTTTATTACTCCTTCCCCAGACGGCAAATCTCATAGTCCAGAAATGCCCAAATTTGACTTGTGACAACTGTGGAGACAAGCAGACTGAATGTTACAGTCAAGTTAATTATGCCACAAGGTCAGTAAATATGTTACATTGGTGATACCCTGTTTATTGAATATTTACCCTCTTCCTGCTATTCCGTTGTCATACCCCATTTTACCCCTGGAGTATGTTAGTATTTTTATTGTTAGTCAAGATATTGTGATTTTTCTCTGAGGAAATTTAAACTCAATTCAACTCACTGACATCGGGAGTGTATGTCTAGGAATTTTGTGAGCTAGATTAAATGATTAAAAAATTCACTTCAAAAATGTCTAGTTGGTCAATGAGTGAATTGTTTGAAAGTGTCTAGTTGGTCAATGAGTGAATTGTTTGAAAGTGTCTAGTTGGTCAATGAGTGAATTGTTTGAAAGTGTGTAGTTGGTCAATGAGTGAATTGTTTGAAAGTGTCTAGTTGGTCAATGAGTGAATTGTTTGCCTTCTAAAATGAAGTGGTGGACAGTTCATATCTAGACACAAAGTCTTAGTGAAATTTCATTAGCACTAAATTCTTTACTCACATACCATGATAGATACTGATATAGATACTGATATAGATACTGATATAGATACTGATATAGGTACTAATAAACATACTGATATAGATACTAATATATATGCTGATATAGATACTAATATAGATACTGATATACATACTAATATAGATACTAATATAGATACTGATATGGATACTCATATAGACACTAATATAGATACTAATATATATACTGATATAGATACTGATATAGATACTCATATAGGTACTAATAAACAAACTGATATAGATACTAATATAGATACTAATATAGATACTAATATAGATACTAATATAGATACTGATATAGATACTAATATAGATACTGATATAGATACTAATATAGATACTAATATAGATACTGATATAGATACTAATAATTAATACTGATACTGATATAGATACTAATAATTAATACTGATACTGATATAGATACTAATAATTAATACTGATACTGATATAGATACTATTATGATACTAATATAGATACTAATCCCTTTGTAATTCATGTTTGATCTCCATGTAATTAATAACATTCAAGTGTATATTTCACCTACATATTTTTTTGAATTTGTTTCAAAATTTATTTATTACTCAAAATTTTTATTTAAAAAGAAAAATTCCTTCATCAATAGTGAGTAAAAACTTATTTGGCAAAAGCAACAATAAAATATAGTTAAATATTCTTTTAAAATATCATATTTTAGAATTGTTTCCCAAAAAATTAAAATGCATTTGAACAATTTCAGTTAGTGCTAATGCTGAGCTGATTGAAGATATCTAAAGTTCATTTTTACAAAATCGTTTTGGGTATTTAGGCAGGTGGTGGATCGTGTTTTATAAGGATTGTGCTTTTGTTACTAATTAAGAATGTTTGAATCCACACAGTGATGTCCCCCTGACTGGCAAGTATATCAGCATTGGTGGCATCAAGGACTTCAGCGACATCACAGCTCTGAAAGGAAAAGTCACCACCCATGACTTTGTGGGCTGTGTCCACAGTGTGGTCATCAACAGCCGTCCCCTGGACGTTCCACCCAAAGAGGCCCTCAACGTCACAAACACTTGCCCCAGGAGCCAGTCGGTCAGTCTGTGTGTGGCCAACCAGGACGGCTATGGTCACTCTTGTAACAATGGTTTCTGCGTAGACAGGTGGTCTCACACTGACTGCAAGTGCCCTAGCAACTACATGGACGATGCCTGTATTATTGGTAGGTAACAATGCCTGTATTATTGGTAGGTAACAATGCCTGTATTATTGGTAGGTAACAATGCCTGTATTATCGGTAGGTAACAATGCCCTTATGTTTGTATGTCATTTTAAATGATAACACGTAATTGTAAGTCAGAATGTGTTTTACACAATATATTTTCTTATAGCTTTTTTTATACTACTTGTATGTGAAAACATATGATACAAAAATAATAATTATTGGCAGGTGCATTTATTGTCCTGAGTAAGTTCAATGGAAAAGAATAACTTGTCCTTATTTGATGAAATATTAACTTTCTCAGATATATACAATATCAGATAACAACAATCTCAGATAACAACAATCCCAGATATTAACAATATCAGATATTAACAATATCAGATAACAACAATCTCAGATTGCAACAATCTCAGCTATGAATCTGTTTTCAAGAAAAATCTTGCCACTCTGTTCTTTCCAGTGAGACAGCCATTCACCTTTGGAAGCAATGCCAAAGTCCGGTTCACACTGCGTCCATCTTACGTCAGAGACAGCCAGCTGTCTGAGCTGACAGCCGCCCAGTCCAGGAGCCGGCGGGCAGTCGTACAGAACACATTGTTGATGAGGTTCAGATCGGTGGCGAGACGAGGTGTTTTATTCAGCTCTCGTACAGACACTAGTAGCTGCTTGTTGTGGGTAAGTGGTCTATAGAGATGTTGGACTGTTAATATGTTGTACTGGCTGTTACTTGGTCCTAGAATTTAACTCATACTTTAATCTGATTAACAAAACAGTAATGACCAATTTTATAGTTCAGAAAAACAAATTTGTTTTCATTACTAAATTCATTGTTGTCTCCTAATGTCAGCCATTAATTTGACACAGATAAGTGGTGACGTCATGTCGCTTTTCTACTTTCAGTTTACTGATGATGGCATTCACTTTCTCATCAAGTCCAACGATGCTGTCAATGACCCTCTGACGGTGTCAGTCAATGACATCACTGACAACACTTGGCATAATGTCACTGTGTCAGAAGCAGACTCTGTGTACACCCTGACATTTGATGACAAGGTCACCAAGAGTAAAAGTTTTGGAATCACATACAGTTTTGATTCCCTGAACCTTCTAGAGATGGTGGTTGGTGGTCCGGCCACTGCCCCTGATAACTCTGAGATAAAGGGTAGGTAATCACTAGAGATGGTGGTTGGTAGTCTGCACCTGACAACACAGAGGTAACGTGTGGGTAATCACTAGACAAGGTGGTTGGTAGGGAGGGGAGTAGTGTGTGTGTCAAATAATGATGATCAAACTAGGTCACATTTGGAGACTCACTAATCATATCCATTGTTTATATCTCTTCATTGCTGGACAATTTTTAGTTGTTTATAAACCCTAACCAAACCTAATTGTAAACATGCCCCTAGCATTGTTTTAATATCTTTTATGGTCCTAATTGTCCATGTTAGTCCGGCATGGTCATCACACTGATCTTCAAAAGAGTAACTTAAGTAAAAGATTCATAATAGTTTTCTGAAATGTTTCCTTAATGTCAGATTCTCTCAGTGATTTTAGAAAATTTTTCCATAACTTGTTTTTGTTAATGTGTTTATAGTTTGGTCTTATGTTGAAATTTTGAACCCAAGGGTGTTGCTGGGATATGTTTGGAAGTCATTGGATAATGTATCCCATGTTTTCTTATTGCAGGTCTGGAGGGCTGTCTATCTCAGTTTCTCATCAATGGTGAACTGCTGCCCTTGAATGGCACCACAGACAAGTACATCATCAGTGTGGAAGGCAGCGTGGGGGGAAGCTGTGCCGCCCTTTGTGACAACAACCCTTGTGGTGGTAAGAACAAGTGCACTCCCAGCGGTGAAGTGTATCAGTGCATGTTTGTGGCAGAGCCCGCTGGCCTGGAGACCGGGATCATCATTGTCATCGTCTTCTTCGGGATTCTACTCATTGCCATCATAGTCGTTTTTGTCCTCTTCCGTACCCGCAGAGACCTATTTCAGAGGTGTGTCCGAAACAAGAAACAAAACCGCAGCCTTGGGAGTGCCTCGAGCAGCGGTAAAATAAATGTCAACGCAGATGTTATTTCTGCTGGCGGGATGAACGGGTCGGGTTCTAGATACGCCCTAAATCCAAGCGAGGAGGAAATGATAATACGTAATCACATAACAGAGAATCTGACAGGTCAAAAGTCAAGTTCCTTGTCGTCACGTCCCGACCTGATTGGATCGAATGACTCCACTCAACCAGTCCAGCTGTCTGACGGCACGGTCATCATGGAGACTAGCAGCGTGATGAACAACCTCCTAGGAGACGAGGATGTTCCGGAGCATTATGATTTTGAAAACGCCAGTAGCATCGCCCCATCCGACATAGCCCCCTCTGATATGATCAGGCATTACAGAGATTTTCGTAACGGTACCCATCACCATCATCACCACCACCATCATCCACAACTTCCACAGTCACAACCACACAACAACCATTTGTTCAATAAATACAGGGACAGTCCTGTGTCCAATTATAGGGGAGGCCAGAACAGCGGCCCCTTTAACAATCATGGGATTCGCCAGAGTCCGATTTCCTTGTCGGGCTCTGCACTCTCTGTTCCAGCCAATGGAAATCAAATCATGGCTCCCAATGGTGGTCGACCCAGTTCAGCTCTAGCGGGCTTAAACCATCCGGATCCAGGACGTAGCCGTATGAGCCCTCTCACCCAACTCAATGTCCGCAGCCCACGTACACATCCGCACAGCTACGGCACCAACAACATCAGTCGCAGTAACTCCATCGGCAGTCACCACAGCCACAGCTCCAGCTCTTCAGCCACCGGAGTCTCTAATGGCCTGATCCCACCACATTCCCACCATAAACCTTTCAACAACAAACTGTCTGCCGTCAGGGGGCGTGCGCCCAAGGGCTTGACGGTGGAAGATGTGAATAGACTCAATGCGCGTCCAGACCTGACTGACCCGGTCAGCTTGATGGACGTGGCATCTTCATCAATTGATGGTCGCCACGCAGGTCTCCCCAAGCACCGGACCTTGCCCCAGGAGCCAGTATTAGACAGCAGCTTATTGCTGGAGCCACCAGACTCTAGTTCTTCAGACAGTGGAGCCAATGACTCATTTACGTGTTCAGAGTTTGAGTACGACAACGATAATGCAAGAACCAGATTAGACCTTGACCCCGGCAAGATGATTTTTTCCAAACTGGCAGAGGTTGAAAATGAAACAGATGATTATGGCCCCTTGCATCAAAATCAAAACGGAAAGCTTAGCTCGAGTTCAGATGGTTTTAACTCCAATGGTGACTCCTTTGCCAGCACGAACCCATCCTCTGCGGGTAGTCCCGCCAGCCCCCAGCACCATTACCCCATTGGCAGTCAATATGACTTTGATGCACTGCTCAACTGGGGTCCTAACTTTGATAAGCTTGTGGGTGTGTTCAAAGACATAGCACAGCTGCCAGACACAGGACAGAAACTAGAGGGTGCCACAGACCATGACTATGAGGAGTATGTGTAACATCAGCATCAGAGGATATGTGTGGTGTGTCTTAGTATGTTTCTATCTGTGTGGTGTGTCTCAGTATGTTTCTACCTGTATGGTGTGTCTTGGTATGTTTCTATCTGTGTGGTGTATCTCTGTATGTTTCTATCTGGGTTTTATATTTGGGAATATCTGTCTCTGTGTGTGTGTGTGTTTGTGGGGTCCAGGATGAATATGTAAATTCTAGAGAGTGCCAAGTTGACATGTGTCAAACATACAGTACAAACTAACAATGGTCTCAGCATACTAATGATAATAAATCCAGCTACCAAACAAATAAAAACATGATTTATCTAGGTGCTGTATAAACTAATGATCTATCAACATGGAGTACAATCTAAGGAATATCTCAAGCAGAGTGTTTTACTTAAGGTCCAATTAAGAGATTTAGATTGTCTTCAAACTAAGATCTTTCAACTCTGCTATCAACTTGGGAATGGGGATAAGAAAATGTTTGTGGCCAGTTCATCTCACTCTTGTTGGACACTTATTACCCCGACATGGAATGTTTGTAATGGTGCGCAAGGGTTTAGTTTATGCTGTATGGAACATTGTATGTGGTCTGGTAGCTGGCAGGCACATTTGTATGTGGTCTGGTAGCTGGCAGGCACATTTGTATGTCTATTAGTGGATGTCACAAACTAGGATATTGTTAATTAATTTGATGGTCTTATGTTACTCAAGTTGGCATATCATAATGATGATTGGTATATGAAACGTGTTAAGCACATAATTTTTGTACTGTATAAGTTTTGTCTTCCAAAATGGAAGCATAATGAATGAGTTAGAATATCATTATTTATTTTGTGCATTTCAATTTCATGTGTTTAAAAAAAACATTTATACCAAAAAATTTTTATATAACTTTACTTGATCTGTCTTTTGAAAAGACAAGAAATGGCTTGTCTACAAATTTTGTCTTTTTTTAAAAAAAAATCTGTAAATCTATTAATGTTTTTGTAAACAACCTCGGATAATTTGAAATTAATTTGAGGATACTTTAACTAGTTTTCTATAAAACTAGAACATGTGTTTTAACAATGTTCTCTATATCATTTAAAGTTTAAAATAATGTATTTCATTTATCCTTATTCATTTATAAATTAAAGTTTTGGTATTTAAAAATTTTTAGTGGCAGAAAGGGCAACATTTGACTTTTATTGGCAACACATTTGTAGACTTTGTATGATGAGCTTTAAATCTAACATGCAGTGTCTGAACATTTCTTTTGTATTGACCAAAATTTTAAAATTGAATTTTGTTGATTTAACCAGGAAAATAGCTTGAGGAAATTTAAATAAATTTCTAACATTATTTGATCATTTATTTATATTTTGTACTGAATATAATAAATTCACTTTGTGAAAATTTAATATGAGCAACCCGAAAAAAGGACACAGGAAAAAATAAATTCTTTAGTTAAGACACTAGACACAAAAACAAATGTTGAACTTAGAATCTGAAGGCATCAATCAGAATCAATTGATGATATTTTTAGAATGCCTACAGTATGGTAAGTATAAATATTTATATTTAATGAGAAGCCATATTGCTCCAATATCATGTGACCTTGTTTCAAACTTGATGATTTCTTTCAATTACAAAATACATTCCTTGGAATCAGAAATAAACAAACCTAATCATTAAATCAAGAATACATGAATCAATTGATGATTTTTTTGCCAATCATATTTTATGTTGTGCTAATGTTTTATGGTGGATTTTATTTCAAATAGAACAAAAACCAAAACAGCTCATTTGTCATTTTAATTCTATGCAAAGGTTTGTACAAAAATTACAGCTGGTAAATTGTGTTGAATGATGTGTACATTTATTAATTAGTTGTACTAGCATCTGATACATTTTGGAAGTTATTTGTAACAAAGAGTTTGTTATATATATAATATCCAATGTTTTTAGTCCATGTAAAGTGATATTCATATAAACTACGGCACTATGTGTCACTCAAACAAACTATTTTGTTTAATCTTCAAAGTGTCAATTGGAATGAGCTGTCTTCAGAAAGTGAAAAATAATTTAACCCACATTCAAAGCAATAAGTCCTCTAGAAAATAATAGTTTTATTCTTTTTAAAAAACAATTTAATTTAAAAATTTTCTGAAGAGATTTTTGAATATTTATTTTTGTGTTGACAAATATTTTCAAACAAATTTTTGTTATGATGTAGTTCATAGACAGCATTTTACACAGCAAGTCAAGAGACTAGTTTTATATGTAGGAAGTGAGATGGCTTTCTTTGTGCAATTTCTGTCTTCAATAGAAATACACACACAATGGATTTTTTGTGTGTTTTGTACTTAACTTTGACAAGTTTATATTATTTGTATTGTTATATTACTTATATTGTTATGACAACCTGATAAATTCATCAGTAATGAATATTCTTAAAATGACCTAATTTTCAGAATTTTGATAGGATCATAATAAAATAATTTTGTGCTATGTAAAACTTTGTAAGTCAGTTATTTTTAAAATAGAAAATAAAATTTACAAATAAACAGTTTTTGAAGCAAAACTTCTTATTTTTCTCCAAATAAATTTGAAAGCATATTTAAAAAAAAAACTCACTCACATTTCAATGAATTAATTTTAAAATATTCTTTATTGAAATACTTTAATTTTTAAAAAGCTTTATTTGCTTAAATTGAGACAGACTTCATATTCTCAACATTAAAATAAATATTTATAATTTTTACAATCCAACATTTTTAAGTTATACATACCGTTTTTTAATTATCTACATTTAAAACACTTTGAAATGAACATTGTTGATGTAGATTGTTTCACAACAAATATTTCTCATACTTTGATTTTTGTAGACCAAATAAGTGCACGGGATGGTGTGCTAATCTTTATTTTTTGTTTGTATCTTTGATTGGTAAATTTGAGTTGATCAATGAACAACACTTAGTCTACCTGTATTATTTATGTTAAAAAAAATTCATTCATTTTATAAAATGCAAAATGATCAAATGTTTTTTTGAACACAAATAAATTGCTGAATACTCTCAAGGCTTTTTTGGTATTTTCTTTCCTTATCTTTATATACATTATAGATGTTCCTTCTATTCAGAATATTATTGGGTCCATCTCACCCTTATCCACGGATTTTGTTAAGTCTTGCATTTTATTAGAAATTTGAAAGTTTTTAGTGTCTCCTGGTTTGTTCAGGCAAATCATTCCACTACAGCAAACAACCTTTGGTATCAACAAAAAACTAGTTAATGTTATTGATACTTAAATCAAATCAACTGTTAAACACGGACTAGGGATTTGATGAACATTGGGAGTAGAAGAAACCTGTCACTGAAGGTAGAAGACAAGCTCTTATGGCCTACAAGGAAAAGCCTACACCCAACAGACTGCATGCCTTAAAAACAGCCAAGTTGCATGCCCAAAAAGTCGCAAGTCAATGTGCCAATTCCTACTGGCTTAACCTCTGCTCGAGGTTACAGTGAGCTGCAGACTTGGGGAATGCCAAAACCATGTACAAAAATATAAAAAACCAACCGGCCCTTTGATGTCTAAGGATGCCCCCCTAAAGTCCAAAAGTGAATACATTATCCAAGACCAGGGAGCCCAGCTAAAACGGTGGATGGAGCATTTTCTGCTTTGATATGCATTCAAGCATAGCTGTGATGGAATCTGGTTACACACCAGAGCTGATGGAGGACTTTTCAACACTGCCGCCTCAAAGCAAAAACCTAAACGACAGATGTCCTAATTCGTGAGCCACTCTTTGCAGATGATGCGGCACTGATAGCACATACAGAAATTGGTTTGCGACAACTTGTGTCAAGCTTCTCCACCGCCTACAAAAAATTTGGTCTGCAAATCAGCTTAAAAAAGACTAACATCCTGCCAAAGACCACGTTCTCCTATCATCAATATTGACAATGAAAACTTGGAGGTTGTTGACATGGACCACTTACAATCCCATGAGAGCAAGCTTAATAGCTTCCACTTGAGGTGCCTGCCTAGCATCTTTGGCATTAATAGCAGGACAAAGTGCCAAATAGTGAGGTCCTAATGAGTGCCAATATCCAAAGCATGTTCTCAATCCTTAGTTAAATACGCCTGAGATGGCTAGGGCATGTTAAATGAATGAGCCCTGGTCGCATTTCCAACGACCATCTATTTGGAGAACTGGCATCAAGAAAGAGGAAGACAGGTCCCCCACACCTGCGATTTAAAGATGTCTGCTAGAGGGACATGAAAGCAGCCAGAATACGCACTAGCGACTGTGAATGTAAGGCAGAAGACCGATCTTTGTCGCGCAGAGTTGTCAAAGAGAGTGACATAGTAGCCAAGGAGTGAGGGATGTAGGAGGCTACAGACAGAAGAGCTAGAAGAAAGGCACAGAATTCAAGGGGAAAAACTTTGGTAAAGATTGTCACTCAAGGATATGACTGCACAGCCGCATAAAGAAACAAATATCATCACAAGATAAATAACAAAACAAGATTTTATTACCATCATGGAAAAAATACACTGTATATGATTTAGTGTGAGGACTCTTTAAGTAAATTTAATGGTAAATATCATTTTTCTGAAAACTGATTAAAAAATAATCACCTTCATTTACATATGAAATATATCTGAAATTTAAGAGATATGAGCGTACATAGCTTTTGTCATGACTTTATAAAAGGCGGCTGGGTAGCGAAGTCAATAGTGCGCTCGTCTCACAAGCCCACGAAAAGCCACTATAAAAAATGTTGTGCAATGACTAACGCTTAGAAAGTCCTCCGCTGACCTGGAGAGGGATGGGCGCCGCCAGTGTCTATTAAGCCCGAGAATAAACCCTCGACCTCGATAAAAAGAGGGACACAAAAAAAACAAAAAAAAACATGACTTTATTTACATGCACAAATGTTACAAGTTATAATGAAAATGTGCATTTAAAGCAGTGCATCTCAACATTTAAAATTTAATAATAAAATAATAAATATCCCTTACAGACCATGAAGGTCCATGGGAGCAAGTGAAGTAGCGTTCACAAGTTTCATTGACCACTAACGAGCATGGGATTGTGTGGTTAGCACATTGCCCCAGGGCCTTGCCAGTACCGCAGCTCAAACTCGCGACACAGGTTCTTGCAGCGGTTCGGTGGTCCAGCTCACTACAACTTAGACCACCGCGCCCCCATTTTAAAATATAGAAGGTTAAAATGAGTTGACTGAGGCAACCATTATATTAAAAAAAAATAGAGAGCTCATCAAAGTTTTTATCAAGGCATAAAATCAAACATTTTAAAAAAATACAAATTATTTTTTAAAATAATGGGACATTATAGATGTTAGTAAATTTTGAAAAATTTTTGAAAATTAAATATTGTTCTCACTCATCAGTCATTTTATTTTGATTCCTTAAAAAAGAGGATTTACAGACACTGGAACACTGAAAGGAAACTGAGGCCTAGTCTTATGTTTAAATCAAATCCTGATTCTAAACACATAAAATTACTGGTTATGCTGGTAATTTACATAAATAAACATGCACAATTAAACAACCTGTAAAAACAAGTTTTCGACTATAAATCCCTTATATATGTGACAGAACTAATGATCCTACATGTGGAAGAAAATCAGCAGTCCTGAGTCTGCGCTCTTCATAGGGCTTCCCAAAAAAAACCCTCAGCTCTCTGGCCCCCTAGGGGACGTAAAAGCTGAGCAGCCTGTCACATGACAGTAATTAATATATTATTAATAGAGAGAGATCACGTGACGAGTGAATGCTAGAGGGCGCCAGTTGTAGTGAATTGAGCAAGAAGTGTGCGTGCAGTCAGCATGGCTCTCCACTGATGTTATTCATGTACCAAGTGTAAATACTATTAGTGTTAAATTAAAGTTTAATAGATAAAAGACTCATGTGTTTTTATAGAAGTTGGAGTCTGTCAGTGATATACGCCTACAAGTGTGAGTTCTCATGAGAAGGTTAAGTTTGGCTCTGGAATAATATACAAGTAGTAAGTCACACTTAATATCATACATTAAGAGTCCAAGAGACAAAACGTTACATTTGGTGTACGACGTTACATCGGGTGTAAGACGTGACATTTGGTGTCAGAAAAGGTGTTACAAAGCCCCCCTCCGGAGCAGTCGCGTCCAGGACACAAGGTCGAAAACGCCTCCCACTAAGTTGACATCCTGAAGGAGGGGTGGCATTTTCCCTACTTCGACTCGCTATCACTTCGGCGCCACCCCGAGTCTCTATGGTTAGGACCGCCGTAATGCGGAGGATCATCAATGACCTACATATGGTGTTAACCCCCACTGAAAGGTTCCCCCGTCCAACCAAGAGAGAGACGACACACTTTTGATGATAAAATTAAAATTTTAATGCAGTCAAACTGTTAAAGATAAAGTTAAACTTTTAATGCACTCAAACTTATGATGATAAAGTTAAACTCATCATGATAAAGTTAAACTTATGATGATAAAGTTAAATTTATCATGATAAAATTAAACTTATGATGATAAAATTAAACTTATGATGATAAAGTTAAACTTATGATGATAAAGTTTAATTTATGATAATGAAGTTAAACTTTTAATGTTAAAGTTAAACTTTTAATGTAGTCAAACTGATGATGATAAAGTTAAACTTATGATGATAAAGACAAACTTTTGATGATAATGTTAAACTTTTGATGATTAAATTAAACTTATGATGACAAAGCTAAACTTATGATAATTAAGTTAAACTTTTAATGCAGTCAAACTTATGACAATTAAGTTAAACTTTTAATGCAGTCAAACTTATGATAATAAAGTTAAACTTTTAATGCTGTCAAACTTATGAAAATGAAATTAAAATTTTAATGCAGCCAAACTTATGATGATAAAATTAAACTTTTAATGCTGTCAAACTGACGATGATAAAGTTAAACTTTTAATACTGTCAAACTGACGATGATAAAGTTAAACTTTTAATGCTGTCAAACTTATGTTAATTAAGTTAAACTTTTAATGCTGTCATCTCAGTAACATGATCATCGAACACGTCATCCTCGTTGTCATCCTCGATATTTTTCCTCCGATCTGAGAACGTCCTCGGTGGCTTGGAAGTGGAGCCCCCCACTGGCCCCCTCCACATCATCTCGATAGTGGTAGTGGTTGCACTCGGTGACGTTGACATACGTGGACTGAATGCTACGTCTCATGACACCCGTCTTGTGCTCTATTTGGGCCACCATATTTGCGATGTCATCCACAAGTTCAGCAAACGTCGGCCTCTGGGCCGGATCCTCTTGCAAGTAGTGCTGCATGATGTCATACCTGGAGAAACACACAAGACATCAAAGGACATAATAGGACAACATAGGACATAACAGTATATTTTAGGTCCTCACAGGATGTAATGGTACATCATAGGACATCACAAGGCATCATTAAGACAGTACAGTACATCATTGGAGATAATATTACATCATAGGACATTACAGGACATAGTTAGGACATAACCGTTCATTATTGGAAATAACAGTATATTATAGGACATAATAGTACATCAAAGTACATATAAGTACAAAAGTGACCTGGGTTTCTACATCAACTGGAAATTGAAGATGAGACCCTATATTATTTCAGTAGTCAGAGCTTGTCTCTGTCATCATTAATTGCATCCCCAAATGAAGAAGAGACCAGCAAATGGCTTGCGGTCTCCACAATGAAAGGCTTGACTGTAAAGGTTTATTTTAAAGGAAGATACGTTATCCTAAACAAACCTTTTAAATTGTTCATCTGTCAGGTCTTTTCATACAAAGAAATCTAAAAAATGTTACTTGGACATCAAGGCCACACTTTTAGGTGGGTCTATTTTCCCTTATGGCTCATTCTAACTTGAAATCTGCCGATGCAACCGGTACTTACAGGAGATCAGGGCAGTCATTTGGGTGCGGCATGCGGCGTCCAGCTTTCAGGTACCTAATGATGTCCCAGTTGTCCACTTCAGGATAGGGCATGAGTCCTCTAGTCACCACCTCCCACAGGACAACTCCATAGGACCACTGAGAGAGAGAAATAAATGGATTCTAAGAGACCACTCCTCTAATACAAAGATGACTTGCAATGACAGCTATGCAATATCACATGGTAATATTTAATAGACTTTTGAACATAAAACTTATAACAAATGACATGAACCTCCCACTATAAACATTCTAATCCAGTCCATGACATGAACCTCCCACTATAAACATTTTAATCCAGTCCATGACATGAACCTCCCACTATAAACCTTCCAATCCTGCCCATGTTTTGAACAACAACAATCCAGTCCCCAATGACCTACTTGAAGAATCCGCAGCGCTGTCGTTTCATGACAAGAATCAGTATGATGATGGCACAGATTATCAAGACGACAAGAATGAAGGTGATGATGATGCCTCCTAGTATGCCCGCCGCAGCTGACCTGATATAAACTTTTTGGACACGAACTTAAAAATATATACCAAAAAATTATTTGATTTTTGGAAATTTATGCATCAGACATCCTGATTTAGCCATACTAAGGATTTGGCTGTTGTTTTTTTAATATGCAAATTAGAGCATGTGTAATATGTGTAGACATGTAGGCACCGTGTCTCAAGTAAAAAATAAAAAAAATAATTTTTAAAAAATTTAAAAACCAAGTGACAGGAGCCTCATGATATTTGCAGAATATCATTACAATTATAAGTTTATATGAAAGTTTTATTATTTAATTAGTTTAAATTAAACATTTTTCACAATATTGTAATTAATATAACAGCATACTAAAAATATGGCAAATATTGAAATGTGAATAAATTAGATGAGCAGATGAGTACAAACTCAAATGTTATGGAACATTTCAAATAAGTATATGACAATATTGGAACAGAGAAAAAGATCACAGTTTGTACATTTTTAACCGGTTACAACTTTTTATTCTTCTTTTTTGCTTGTTTGGCCTAACTCTTCAACGTAGATGGGAAAATGATCAAACTGATCCTATCTAACCTCTGAAATAATAATAAATTATTTAATAATGCTTTATCACTTGGGACAGGAGATTCTTTAATTCATGGGGTATGTGACCTACATAAACAAACACTGCTGATACTCTATGTCTAAAGACACGTCTGCAAATTTGCTTTCACCAACATGTTTGCTTCCTCACTTCCTTAAGAAGATCTAAAATATTTCTGGGTTACCCTTTTGAAATTCAATGTCACGATGTTTATTCTAAAGATGAATTTGAAAGTGCAAAGTCTACAAAGTGAATATAACAAACCAGCCACATTCTTGTTTTACCATTAATCCTGTAATTTGTAGTTAGAAAATCCATTTTGTCTACTCCACCCATTAAGTCATTACAGACCCTATTGCACTTCGTCATATCAAGTCGCATCTCATTGTCAAACTGGTCCACCCATCTGATCATACAAATATCTCATTCTGTTTTAATTTTACAGTTGGTTTGTCCATGGCCATCTTGTATCAGTTCTTTTTCTGATTTCAGAACATATCACGTGATCTTGTTGGATTGAACAACACCTAAATAATAAATCCCTATGTATTTCTACATTGCTCGTTGAGATTGTTTGCTTTTGATAAATTGTTTGGCTGGAACTGTTCTGGTAAATAGAATTGTCTGCTCATCAAATGAATTAAATTCATCTATGTGAAGCTATTGGCTAATGTGCCCTAAATATATAGGATTCATTTTGATTCTGGTTTTGCTGAGGTTTGTCAGCAGCAAAAAAAAATGCTGTTTTGAAGCAGCATATATATATCGATTCACATGCATGACATCTGCAACTAAACCAACTTTGGTTGCTTTTTGCCAATACATTTTATTCAAAGACAATTAAGTTTTCTATGATCTGGTGTTAGCAAAAAGTTTGGCATCACTTGGGTAGAAGAATTTAAAGTTTTTAATATGAAGTTTATATTTGCAGGTTGCATAAGGAATAAAGGATTCTCTATTTTATTGAGGAAGCAGGTCCAGGTGACCTCACCATTGCCGTCTTCATCAATTAAGACTTGTTTACTTTAGACTCATCATTAACAGCGCTGAAGATTTCATTTTTTGAGTCATCTCATTTGGAATAGTAAGACATAGACTTTGTCATTGCGGTCTATCTGCAAGAAAAAAAATGAAAATAAAAGAGCATTGAATGTAATTAATCTAATAATAAAAATTTGTATAAAACTAAAATGTCTACTTTCACAACAATAACAGTATATTTATTGTATCAATATACATTTCAAACTTGAAATTAAAAATTAAAAAATGTATTAAAAAAAACTCACCAGAATACAGTTTTGAGGCTCAAAAATCAGGCATTGTAGTCGTAAATGAAAATTTAAAAACTTTAGAGAAAAAAGATTTTCGATTAAGAAGATTATTTAGGTGTTAGTGATAGTGTTTATAGAAAATGTGACAACACCAATTAAAATATTTATTTTCCAAGAATAATATACAAAAATATGTGAAGCCCTTGTGTTCATATATACACACCGTTTCCTAAGGATATGAAGCGAAGCTGTGTGCTGTTGAAGACCAAGTTACCAACTGTAATCTGAAAAAAGGGAAACAAGACAAAGTCTTAGATAGTGAAGTTGTAAACATCTAAATGACATTGCCTGTGCGAAACATGAAACTAGATTAGCATTCTTTAAAATAAGATCAAGCAGGGGCATTTGTGTTAAAGCAAGTGGTCCTTTATTCATAAAAATTATGAGAAATTTTCCCTTTAAGCTAGCAGCATGGCTTCGCATTTACAGACTCCACGCAGCAGTTTAGAATTACAGCACAGGATTTTTTGTAAAATAGTAGACACAAAAAATAATGCTGTGTAACTTTATACATAGATCAACGAGCCTTAGAGGGAGCATTGGCTAAGAGATTATTTTTTTTAGGACAACTACATACACAGGTGTCTATGGATTTTCTGTGTTGGTTTTGTCAAGTATGCCTGCTTGCCCAGGTCATCTACTCTTATCATACACTAAACTACTTTTCTATCTTTATTTTCGGAACATAGCTCTATTTAATGTACTATTTTGCGTTTGGAAAATTTAACAAATTTCAGTTTGACTTTTTAAAATGGACAAAGAAATTTTTACTTATCTGGTGACCTTTGAACTTTGTATCAATTTCACACAGACACACCCCACTATAATAACGAAAATTTGATCGTAATTTAAAATCATAAAACTTAGGAGATTTCCATACTTGACATTAAAGGGTCAGGTGAGAAAACATGAAAAACACTGAACCTCAGAAAATTATAAAGTGGACTCCCCTGAACTTCACATTTAGAAATGGGAGTTGTTAAAGGTATGAGAACCACTGATGTCAAATGTTTATGATATGTGTTCATTATGAGAGATTGCCATAGGTCGATGAGGGACTACATATAGCATGTGTGTGTGGGGGGCAGTCAGATAGGACTTGGAGAGATTGACATAGGTCGATGAGGGACTACATATAGCATGTGTGTGTGTGTGTGTGGGGCAGTCAGATAGGACTTTGAGAGATAGGTCGATGTAATTTAGCACCAAAAGTCAGTGTGTGACACAGTGTCCAGCCATCAAATGGACATATGACATACCAGCCCACAACATGTGTCTCACCTGCACATCATATTTAGATCTGCCTCCAACATCCAGTCCTGTAGTGTCAGGTTTGCACTTCAGCTCAGTTGCATCAATGTCCACCACAGGGCAAACTTTCTTACCAACTATCACCCGGTAGTCTTTCATGTCAGCTTGGAGAAGTTTTTGGCCCTGAAACATTGACATAATTTTTTAAGATATTTCAAAACATTACCTACATTAAAAGAAAGTTGTTGTTTTTTTTTTTGTTTTTTTAAATCAAAAAGCACTTAGTTAAATAGGTTAGTTGAAAATGCCTACCGGCCATTAGCACCTAATTAACCAATATTTGCTAGCATATCTTCAACAAGGTTTTAAAAATTTTAAGGCAGTTCAATCCCTCGGCAAACCGCAGGTACATTTCTAGTATTTATCAATATATATATACTGTACATGATTTTTTTTAGCTCGTTAACAATATACATAAAGTAGCCAAAGACGTCCTAAAAATCAATAATCTATAATATATTTTTTAGATAGGTTACTTAAATCATTTTTTAAAAACCTGTAAAAAACCAAGTTTTTCACTGTAGATCCATTATATTATATACAAGACATAACTATAAGGGTGTTCATTATAATACGCAGGGAAAAACAATCCGAAAATACAAAATTCTAGTTATGTCTTGTAAAACTGTTTGATATAATGCGCACCGATCGTGAATATATTTTTAATAAAGTACTGTCAATGTAATGCGCACCTTATTGTGCGACATGAAAGGTTGTTGAACATATCTCATTTTACTAGTTACTTCAGATGTCAATTTTCCCCAGAGGCTTGAAATTTTTCAGTATGTCTTGTTCCAAATTATTTATGTTATTTGTGGTGTTTATTTACGGAGAAATAAATAACCTTTCATTTTTAATGAACAACCCTACTTTGATAAACAACCCTACTTTAATGAACAACCCTACTTTAATAGAAAAAACAACAAAACATGCTATATATAATAAATAAATAGACTTTAAAGCAAGAAAAACAACAAAAAAATAATTTAATTTTTAATAAGTTACTTTACAATAATTTTATGAAAACTGGAACTTAATATAAATTACTACTTGCAAGTTAGAGACCATATTTGAAACACCATGTCATGTAGGTACTTTTTAGCGCATCATTCTGCGCATGTCGAAATTCAACGGAGAAACTGTTGTGGCGATATTAATAGTACTTATTTTCGGATCAACGACGATGTATTGTTTTTTGTGTGCAGTTTTCTTATAAAAGCGCCATCTGTGACGTATACCGCATAATTTTCCAAACAAATTGTTATTTTTTTTTAGCGATTTTAACTCTTTGATGGTTTTGCATTAGCTATAACAACCACTATGTAATAAAAGAAATGTTTTACGAATTCATTAATTAAGACTAGAATTTAAGAATATTTTTGTTTCAGTTTGGTTTTCTCCCTTCAAAATAAAATGGGTGGTTTTCGGAAATGGCACTTTACTTTTCAAATGCCCACAAATGCTGCCCTCTGAATAAGTTCCCCCCGTGGCGGACCACCCGCTCCGCCCCTCCCTAGTTACGCCACTGAATTTTTCACTTGTAAAACTGGTGGGAGTGTTAAATGGTGGGAGTGTTACAATGGTGGGAGTGTTACAATGGTGGGAGTGTTACAATGGTGAGAGCGTTACAATGAAGGGAGTGTAACAATGGCGAGAATGTTACAATGGTGAGAGCATTACAATGGTGAGAGTGTTACAATGGTGGGAGTGTACTCAACAACTTCCCGAAGTTTCATGCTTCTACCTACACGGGAGGTTGGAGAATTAGTGATGAATCACTTTTTATGTAGCTTATATCAGGAAAAAACTACTTTTGGGCCCCTGGCCCCCAATGAGTGAGAATTTAAATTAAAAAAATTCAATTATCATTATGAGAGTGTACTCAACAACTTCCCAAAGCTAAGGTAGATAACGTATGTTAAAAGAAATATAATTTTAACCTTAATTTGGGAGTGGTATGGGGTTGCCTGAGGAAACCAGTAAAGCCAACACTTTATCATCATTTAAAACTATAATTAGAGTGCAGGACTAGACACAAACCATAGATAAATGTAGGATGCAATAATCCTCTGTATAGAAGGAGCGTCTGTAACAGATAAGATATGATAAGATAACCTTACTTGGAAAATCAACTCCCCTTGATTGACATCAAATTCCAAGATTGTTCCAGAATAATCAGGAAATACTGGATCAGCATGGTACTGGAAAGCTGAGTAGACTGCAGATAAAACACAAAATATGGATGATTAGGTTTTTAATATTGGATTGTGAGAACATCAAGTCAAACTACTAAGATACAATTTAAATATAATTTTATTACTTATGTAAGTTCGTATTTTATGTTTATTGTACCGAGGAAGGCATTAACAGAAACTTTTACTGTCGTGTTAGTTTAAATATAAAGCTCAAATTTATTGTTTTCCTTACACAATTTGTTTATTGTATCTTATTTAAAAGCTTTATCTCGGTCCCATTCTATATAATTGACAAGATTGATGGGATGCTATGAGGACGTTTTTGAACACAATTATTTCTTGGCTGACGTCTGGACTGGACAGAGTGTTGCCTGTTTGTATCACAGACTTCTGCGGCGTTACATATCATAAAGACCCAGGGGGCTCGATCACTGGCTGGTGCTTGTCAAGAGTCATGCCCAGCTTAAAAACCCTTAGAGCAGTTTTAAGTGTATCCTTGACCTACATGGCCACTGCAGAGGCGTCACAAGGGTTGGTGTCACTCGGGGCGGTAGCTCATGGTGTCACCCGGGATGGTAGCTCATGGTGTCACCACTAACGACATAACCCATAGACCTTCTCCCAGTTTTCCAGTGCAAAATAACGGGAATATACAGAATTTTACATTTTGGTGTCACCCCCCCCTTATGGTGTCACTCGGGGCGGCTCGCCCCCACCACACCCCCTAGCGACGCCACTGGGCCTCTGTGCCTATCAGTAAGCTTGCCATAGAAAGGCCTCTTTTGGAGCTGATGGTCCGGCTTGCGCACTACACATCCCACCCAGCGTAGTGTTAGCACTGCATGATGAGTATGTTCACATTGAGTATTATTTTGGTGTCTTGAACATTTCCTGCCATTTTGTGTTGAGAATTTTTCTTAGGCTTTTTATCTGAAAGAGGTTGAGCAACCTGGCATGGTGTTGATATAAGGTCCATGTTTCACGTGGGTACAGTAAACTACGGAACACTACAGCCCTGTTTAATTTCAGTATAGATTTGGATGCTGATTCCCCTAATGTTCCAGACACTGTCATACAATCTGCCACATGCTGCGCTGGTTTTGGAGATTCTCCTGTTCACATCATCATCTTAGCTGGCATACGAGGAATTACTGGCAGAAGAACAAGAAGTTTTCAGACCACGCAGAGGCATAAATGAGCAGATCTTCGATTGTCACTGGCTCATAGAAAAAACATTTCAGCAACGTGAACTCCATAACTTCATAGACTTCAAGAAAGTCTCTGATCTAGTCATGGGGCTAAAGATGATGATGATGAAACCAAACATTTGGCAGTCCATAAATTAGGCGGTCTACTACCATAAATTTGCATAAATTTGGCAGTCTACCTACCAAAAGTAAGGCAGTCTACGTACCATAAAATAGGCAGTCTACGTACTATAAGTTAGCCAGTCTACGTACTATAAATTCGTCAGTCTACGTACCATAAATTTGGCAGTCTACATACCATAAATTCGTCAGTCTACATACAATAAATTTGTCAGACTGTATACCGTAAATAGCTAGACATTCTTTAACTAATTAGTCAGTCTGTAACAAGGCCTCTTTAGGCTGACTAGTTTCAGTCAAAACCCCCTTTTCTTCTATCATCAATATTAAGATATTTTTATAAGGGCTGTAGAAATCAACGATTAATTAATTGATCAATATTTAAAAATTCCAATTGATTCAAAGAAAATTTGATGAATTAAAAAGTTTAAGAATCTATTTCTAATATTTTTTTCTTCAATTTATGAGTAATTTATAATTTTTTAATTTACAAATTTTTTCCTCGTATTATTATTATTTATTTAGACGTACATAGGTAAACAAAATGGTTTTTCTTCCTTACTTCTAGCATAGCAGAGTGAATTTTTGTGTTACGACATAAAATTTGAGAGCCATGGAATTACTGCGACTGAAACGATTTACTAAAATAATGAAATGCAACTTAATGGGTTCTATAAATGCGATATCAAAATATAATTTATTGAAATTTAAAAAAATTATTTAAAGATTTCCCCAACAGACTTATTTTTTATCATTCCCAACCATAATTTTTAAATCCCTTATATTAACTTCACCATCTGTCTGTAGGGCGGCGGAAAAACAAAAGTAAAAAACTACCCACTTTTCATGATGCTATCGAGGTGAAATTTTGCACCTAACAATGCATTGTATAAAAATTTCAGATCGTTCTATTGTACCGTAATTAAATTAATGCAATTTTGGTTTATCTCTATATAATGTATGGTAGCCGGCTGTTGTTGTTATTCACGTGTTTGCTGGAGTTCAATCTCGCCATGGTTGACCACACCACCACCCCCACCCGTTCCTTTTCTACACCAAGAGGGTTCAGTCACGTTCTGTCTGTAAATGTTTGTTTGTCGCGCACAGTGCATATTGTTTTGAATATTATCAATACTTTTAGTTCTGTCTCATATGTAAGGGATTTATAGTAAAAAACTTTGTTTTTACGGGTTATTATTATTATACATGCCATGTCAATACAATTGAGATGAAGATAGTGTGGTAGTTTCTTTTTTATTTTAGTTATTTAGTGTATAAAAATTTCTTTACTCTTGTATTGTTTGCCTTGTATTAATCGTGTCATTTATGGCTATTAGTTTACCTCAATAATAACCCTCTCTTAGGCAGAATAATACTTTTGTTATCTGTTACAGACAGATCTTCTATATAGAAGATTATACCTAGCTAGGCTTATCTATGGGTTGTGTCTCGTCCTGCATTCTTATTAGAATATTAAATGTTGATAAACTGTGGGTTTACATGGTTTTTTTCAGGCAACCCATACCACGCCTGAATTCTGAACACAAAGAATGAGAATTTGTAATTAAGGTGTTTTTATCCTATGTCAACTTATGTTTATCCGAGGCTGTATTAATTTATCTTTGTGTTGTATTTCTATATTAGAATTAATTGCTCTATGTATAATTTAAGACTATTAACGATTAATTTAAATTTAATTGATAACTTTTGAAAAATTAACATTAATTAATAGTTATTTTCTATTAAAGCCAAAAATTATAATTTATGGTGTCATAAGCTACATTTTTAAAAGCATTTGTTGAAAATCTAAATAACACTAGAATGTCTCCTTTATATGTCATTTTTAACCAACTGCGCAAAAAGAAAAGTGTGTTGACATCATTTGGTTCAAGTGATGAGCGGGTCTAATTGACAATTTAATCAGCCAAACTGAACAATCACTCACAGGAGTGATTTTTTTTTGTTGGGGGGGGGACTGCTGGGGGTACCGAGACATGTGTACAACGATTAGCTATCTGCCCCTTCCCCCTCCACCTTGCACCACCTTCACTTGCCTTTCATAAACTATGATTGGTAGATCCTAGTAGGGTCACATGTCATGCTTATTTGCTCGCGTCTTGTGCTTGTCCTAATTTCTGATAAATTATAAATATATATTGATATAACTTTGGCTACCTGGCCCCAAATATATTTATTAACATTGGCCAAAATAATACTTACAATCATGAGACTTTGGCCACTTGTTCCCATCATAGATGAAGTAAATGTAGGTCTGTGCACCCCCTTGGTCAATGATGCCCTTGACATTCATAGATGGACACACCATGATGGAACCATTATCATTGACTTTACAACTCTGTTCAATGGGAAACAACAATAAAAAAAGGTAAAAGTCACAATTTAGTAAAAGTTCATTTTTATTACATTGTTTTCTTTAAAAATCTGAATACATTAGACCCTATAAGGGGGATTATCACAGTATTTATACTAAATAACTGAAAAATTACTAGTTTTAGAATATATTAGATTATAACCAAATCAAGTAAAAATTAAGGCTAGTATTACATTCAAAATTGAACAAATAATAGGGGTAATACATCAAAACTTTTCCCAATAAAAAAGGCTTTAAAAATAACAGAATATTCTAACATATTAGCCCGTTAAAAAGCGAATAATATAATAATATTAAATTAATAGACTTTTATTAAAAGCGCCACAACCAACACAACACTATATGACATGATTATGAAAATCCTTTGGATAAGAACAGAGTAGGAATTATAATGACTATAGTCTATAGTCATAGTAAGGTAATTAGTAAAAAAAATATCTTACACTTAACTAATAGTGTTCTCAAATCTTTGATTATTGTCACTTTGTAAATCAATAAACTTAAACTTATTGTATTTGTATTTTTATTTGTAATGATCAGTGTTTTGAAAAAAATACAAATCATAGTTGTATTCAATATTGGGCTAAAATGTATTACTCTGACCGCAGCGTCGCGTCTCTTCCGGTTGCTGTGAAGGATAGTTGCTTCCCTTGAATCTTGTTTGTTTTCTTATGGTGACCCGTCAAAACGGCCCCGGTCAAAACGGCCCCGGACAAAACGGCCCCGGACAAAATGGCCCCAGTCAAAATGGCCCTGGACAAAACGGCCTTGGTCAAAACGGCCCCGGACAAAATGGGCCCGGACAAAACGGCCCCGACATAACTTTTAATTAAGGAGATTTTTATGTGCAATTTCTGAGCATTGGGGGCATTTTTTAACAATTTTTATATTTTCTTACCTATTTGTATGTTTATATACTACAAACTAAGATCGGAAATTTTCAAGAAACCATGATGTACGTACAATAAGCACTTATGGCCGGCCGGTTGTGGTCGGACAAATAAAGACGGTTGAGTCTGCGTAACATTGTATGCCAATACGTGCCCCAGGGCATGGGGAAAACAATGGGTTTAAAGTCTCACGAGCCCCGTCAGATTTCGCTCGCTCCGTCTTATCTCTTCCTTTGTCCTAGGCGCTATGGTATGGGCCTTTCCATGGACGGAGATCAAACAAGGTAAATATAAAGGTGGTGTGGTACTTTTATGGTCAAGACTGGCCCTCGTCACATCAACAAAAACAAATTTAAAAAGGAGCAGCATCTCTAAATCTAAAACACTTAACGGTAGATGAACGAAGAGTGAAGTTGTAATACTACAACTAACAATGCCATTAAATTTTAACTTGGAAATACAATAAACTAATAACCCTATTCAACCATCACAGACATTTAAAATCATTTTGCCAATTTAAAATAAACGCATTTTAAAAAGTGCCCTTTCTTCTCTTCTGGAGCCGTTTTGTCCTGGGCCGTTTTGTCTGGGGTCGTTTTGACCGGGGCCATTTTGTCGGGGCCGTTTTGTCCGGGGCCGTTTTGTCGGTGAACCTTTTCTTATTTATTTATTACCTCCCCTTTGTTTATTATTATAATTGGAATTGTGTTCTTGCGCCGCGGGGGGGGGGGGGCTCTCCTGTTCATTTTTTCCCAAGTATAAATGAGTATACTCTAAGAGCTATTTGCTGTGCTCATTTAGAAAAGGAGTGCTATTAATTCATTGGCAGGCTTTTTTCCCCACCATTTGCTCTGGGTGCGTTTCCATTAGTAAGTAGCCATTTTTTGTTAGAATTTTCGGAAAATTGAAGATTTTAGGGTTTGGGTTAGGTATAGCTTTAGAATTTTCGGAAAATTGAAGATTTTAGGGTTTGGGTTAGGTATAACTTTAGAATTTTAGGAAAATTGAAGATTTTAATTTTAGGGTTTGGTTTAGGTATAGGTTTAGAATTTTCGGAAAATTGAAGATTTTAGGGTTTGGGTTAGGTATAGCTACATAATTTTAATTGTGGCAGTCGTGATCTAATGGGTGAATTTCTAAAAGGATTAAAAAAGTGTATCCTCCCCTTTGTTGTGATTCCGATGCCTGATCGGTGAGTACCCATTGTTTTCTTCATTTTTAAAACTATTTTGCTTTTATGAAAAACGCTAAAAAATACCCCTTAAAATATTAGAATGTCCCCCCATCCACCCTTATTTTCCCTTTTTTTTTTCAAAATTAGCGGGTTGCTAAAAAATTGCGAAATTTTAGAATCCCTGATTCCCCTACCCCTCTAAATTCACGGGGCTCGCACTACTTTTCCGGTGGTCACGTGCCATAGCAACAAGATTGTGCGGTCGGAGTACTACACGTTTATCGGAAAAGAAATTTAAAAGCTTAATATTTTGTTTCTATTTTGAGAAAAGTATCGAACAAAATAGGAACGATAGCTCTTGCTTCATAAAAATGAGTATCAAAATTTTCATTCGCAATTTAAAATTAAATGAGCCCCTGGCCCCAAAATGTGACCGTTAAAACCCCTCTACATTTAATCTATATATTATAAGGATGGATATATGTGCCACCTTTAAAAATGTATGTGTCACAATTGAAAGCCGACCCACCCAATGTATGCCAACGTTTGATTTTTATATAAATACTAGCAAAATATCCGAGCTTTTCAGTGGAAAGTGAGGATTTCAATTAGTGTTGAAAGCTCGCTAAAAGCCAATTAAAAGCACAAATCGATTTCAAACTGGATCATGGTGGATATATTTATTGTTAGTCACTATTTGTAAAAAAATAATTATAAAAAAATAGTGTGAAATAAAATGGTTAAAGAGTATTAAACATTTATGAAAAAAAGATTATATGTCCTTGGCTACAAGCGAATGAAAAATATAATTTTAATGTCCTATGTTATTTTAATATAGGCTATACAGAATTCAAAATTAAAAAAAAAATTATTTAGTTCAAACAAGGGGAAAAAACTACATTTTGGCCTTTGGTCCATAGTAAGTGAAAAATAAAATAAAATTCACCTGTTTCCATCGCAAGAGTGTACTGAACAACTTCCCAAAGTTTTATGCTTCTAACTACATGGAAGTTGGAGAATTAGTGATGTGTCCGTTTTTATATAGCTCACATCAGTAAAAAAAAAAAAAAAACTTCATTGGGGCTCCAGCCCCCCATGAGTGGGAATTTTAAAATACTTTTAGTCACATCTCGTTTTGATAGTGCACTCAAAAACTTCCCAAAGTTTTATTCTTGTACCTACACGGCAAGTTGGAGAATTAGTGATGAGTGAACGAGTCAGTGACGGCTTTGGCTTTTATTAGTATATATAAATATAATATGATATTATTAGGCAGCAAGTTATTCTACAATTTTCATACAGATTCATTTGATAATTGATATTAAAGACCAACTGGCTTAGCCTTTACTGCAGCACCCAGTCAGCTGCAGACATGGGCAATGCCAGAGTCATTTACGAAAACATAAAAAAGCAACTGGTCCAAAATTGCCCCCTTAAAGTCCAAGGATAATTTATTCAAGACAAGGCAGCGAGGCTAAAACGGTGGGTTGAGCATTATCTGAAACTGTATGCAACAGTTACCGCTGTCTCTAGCACCGCTCTAGATGACATCCCCGCTATGCCTCTCGTGGAAGAACTTGATGCCATGCCCACACAAGAGAGCTGAGCAAAGCAATTGACTGCCTAGCTTGTAGAATAACCTCTGGGAATGATGGCATACCACCAGAAGCTCTAAAGAATGGCAAGACAGCTTTATTCCAACCTTTGCAAGAGCTTCTGTCCCTCTGCTGGGAACAGGGCTACATCCCCCAGGATCTAAAGGATGCAAATATAGTGACACTATATAAGAACAAAGGTGAAGGAAGTGACTGCAATAATTATCGCGGCATTTCACTCCTTAGTATCGTAGGAAAAGCCTATGCCCGTGTCATACTAAAACGTTTACAGAGCCTTGCATCCCGTGTCTATCCAGAATCTCAGTGCGGTTTCTGGGCTGGTCGGTCTACAATATATACGGTGTTCTCTATGCGACAGCTCTAGGAAAAATGCATAGAGCAGCATATACCACTATATATTGCCTTTCTGGATCTTACAAAAGCCTTTGATTTAGTCAATCGCAATGGGCTATTCCAAATCTAGGAAAAAATCGGCTGTCCCCCACACTTACTAAGATTCAGTTCCGTGTAAATATGCAGTTGGGTGGTGTGAAAAAATAAAATGTCTGAATATCTTGCTATAAAAACTTGCTAACACATGCATTTAGTAATGTTGCAAACAATTAGACAATTTAAAGCATATCTTGAGGTTCCACAATTGACCATAAGTACTGGCATAATTCAATAAAAAACCAAATGTTAATAAAAAAAAGTTTATATTATATACAACATATTGATGCTGTGGTTTACTTTTGAAACAGTCTATACAAACGTTACAAGTAAAAAGAACCTTAAATTTGAAGGGAAAACACATCCGAACTGTCTAACATGTTTTTATAGCTACAAATGATGTTGGGCTTTGGTGTCCAGTTTTGGCATTTTTTATCTTGATTCCAAGCGTGCTCTTATGAATTCATCGCGTTTTTCTGGATCACACACCCTTTATGAAGCTTGTGTTACTAACTTGATATTTCTCTCTACTGACTGGGTGTGACAAGGATAGTGGGCGAAATCCAGTCTTGGTGTATCTTATTCCCGATCATAGTTAGCAAAGTATCAAGATCAATGTACATTACAATCGGAGGCTCTGTGATCGGAGTTCTCTGCCTATCGATTATGTCTATGTAGCTAGTAGCTTCAAAGTTTATTACTATCACACAGAAAGGTCTAACTGAACTCGTACGTTACTGCTTTCTGGATTTAATTATGTGTCACAGAGCTAATTCGCGTATATCTGATCTATTGTCGGTAAGCATACCGAGCAACAGGTTTTCTGGATGACTGGAGAATGCGTTGAATTACCGGGTCAAGAAATTTCTTCAGCTCGTCTGTGAGGTAACGTGATTTCAGTATCGTTTTGTGGACATGTCGACGGCAATCTTTACATGAAGGAGTTTTCTTTTTTTCAAACCATGCTGGTGCATAAATTGTTACATGAAAGTAACAACGGTCTTCAGTTCATCCAACGGGTTTCTGGTGGCAACATAAAGACGTAGTATTGACCGTTGTTAACCACCTTGAATGAATGATGAGACCAGGGATTGCGAAGTGAATGGTCGACAGAACAAACGCCAAATCTTACAGGAGTACACAAGTCAAACAGGTAATTCTGATCTGTAAGTCATCGGAATGTAAACTCGACTGTAGAACACAGTTTATTGGTATGTTGTCAAAGACGGTAAGCTTCTCAAATATCACCAGTGACTTTTCGATTGGACCAGAAAATCCTTTTGCACCATTGATAGGTCCATCTAGATATTCAAACACATGTCTTAATGGTAATTCGTTTGCATTTAGCTGACATACGAATCATTGCAGTGGTCTGTGCAACGCCACTTCAAGTAATCGAATGATGCCTCCTGGATTGTCCGTATTAGCGGCTGTCCCGTCACAACCTACAGCTTTTAGTCCACTAGTGTCAACATTTCTTTCACTTAAATATGAAATCAACTCAGCCGCGATAACTTTGTTTGAACCTGTATATCCTGGTTGGGACATAATCAATATGTGTTCTTCAGGTAATAGTTTCCGATAAAATTTACCATCACATTTTTTAATTTGAGTCATTGTATTGTCTTGCCTACCTTCAAACTATAACCCAGTTATTGAGTTACTGACTTCGCCACATAATGTGCCACGTCTTTTACAATGTGCTCGTCACACTTTACTTCTGTCAATCACTGTAGAAACATTACCTTCTTGGATTGTTTCGACATCTTGAAGAACAGCATTTAAAAATGCATAGAGTATGGGGTAGCAAGTACTTTGTTATTAAAAGTAAAGCAAATATTATTTAAATGCTATCAATGACTTTAATAGCTTGTTATAATATTACCTCTTATAAATGAAGTATCGAAATGGACTAATTACTTATAGTTAACAGTGCTACATAACGCGATTAAACAAGAATAACATGCTTTGCAATATTATGTATACAGAGCTGATGGAGGACTTTATAACACTGCACGCCTCCGAGCCAAAACCAAGACCACAGATGTCCTAATTCCTAATCTACTCTTTACTGATATTGTGGCGCTGACTGGTTTGCAACAACTCGTATAAAGCTTCTCCAACGACTGTAAAGAATTTGGTATGCAAATTGGCTTGATAGAGACAAACATCATGGCCCAAGAAACACATTCTGCTCCTAGCATCAATATCGACAATGAAAACTTGTAGGTTGTGGACATTTTCACCTACTTGGGATCCAAAGTCTTCATTACACTTCCATTGAGGATGAAATAAAGAGTAGAATTGTCAAGGCAGATGTCACAATGGCTAAACTTAATATGCAGACCTGGCTCAACATCAAGCAAACGTAGAAAACCAAACTGTGGGTTAATCGACCTGTGTCATCAGTACACTGCTATATGGGAGCAAGACATGGACCACTTATATATCACATGAGTGAGCTCAAACTTAATAGCTTCCACTTGAGGTGCCTGCGTCGCATCCTTGGCATTAAATGGCAAGTCAAGGTGCCTAATAGTGAAGTCCTGATACGTGTCAATACCCAAAGCATGTTCGCAATCCTTAGTGAAAGACGCCTGAGAGGGCGAGAGCACTTAAAAAGAATTAGCCCTGGTGTCATCCCCAAGGACCACCTATATGGAGAACTGGCATCAGAAAAGAGGAAAACAGGTTGCTCACGTCTGCGGATTAAACATTTCTGCCAAAGGGGCATGAAAGCAGCCAGAATACGCACAAGCGACTGGGAGTTTAAGGCAGAAGACCGATCTACGTGGCGCACAGTTGTCAAAGAGGGCGTCATAGAAGCCGCGGAGCCAAGGATGGAAGAGGCCAAAGGCAGAAGAGCTAGGAGAAAGGCCAAAACATTTGGAGACACAGAACTCATGTGTAAAAACTGTGGTAAGGACTCTCACTCAAGGATAGGACTGCACAGCCACACAAGGGAATGCAACCCAACCCAGCGGTGATAAACCATCGTCTCTCGAGACGGAAAGATGCCGATAAAGATTAAAGACATGTCTTTTAAGTATAAGGTTACTTAAAAACCTACAGCTGTTACATAATTGACATTCAAGACTTACAGTAGTGACAGCTGTTACTTATGTTATAGATTGACTTTTAAGACTTACAGTGTAGACCCCTAATCTTTGGTTTTCTGTTGTCTCTACTGCCATGAGTGGATTTTCCGATGCATCCAAATTAGTTCCCTTGACAGTGATTGGGATACCACCACTGAAATAAACAAATATAAATCAACAGCTGCACCTGTAGATTTTAGGTAGAAATTAGTGATAAAAATAAACAAGTACTATCAGTTATCCAAAAAAATTCGTTATTGTTTAAACACAGAAGTAACATTATGTTAAACAATCAATTAATGATTAACTGCACTGAAGCATTTAAAATTTGTTTTACATAACAAGTTTAACTTGCAGCTGTATGAAAAAATTATAACACAAGATAGTCTCTGCATAAATACCATGTACTTAATGATAGACCTCCGAGGAAAGATGTCTTTAATCTGAGGATCAGACTGGTATGAGAAAGAACCGCTGGAAGTTAAGACATGGTCATCTATGCTGACACTCAGTGGTCCAGAGTGCAAGGCGGACCGTCGACGTTTAGTGGTTGACTGGGACCAAGGGTCAGCGGTGCACTGCAGCTCAGTGGCTGAAATACTGAAACAACAAAATCACTGGATCAAATGATGGTGAAGTTGATAGGTCTCATAGCCTGGACTAATTCTTCAGCATTCTTCAGTCACACAAGACGATGGTGCATTACCGTTGGGTTGGGTTGCATTCACTTTTGAGGCTGAGCAGTCCTATCTTTGAGTGACAGTCTTTACCACAGCTTTTGCACACGAGTTCTGTGCTTCCCAATGTTTTGCTCTTCTGACTGTAGCCTCTTCCAGCATTTGCTCCTCGGCTACTATGACACCATCTTTGACAACTTTGTGCCCTATAGAATGGTCTTCTATTTCAAAATCCTAGTCACTTGTGCTTATTCTTGTTGCTTTTATATCTTACTGGCAGACATCTTAAAATTAGAGACGAGGGCGACCTGTCCTCCTCTTTCCTGATGTCAGCTCTCTGTATAGGAAGGAGGTCCTTTGGGGTGCAATCCAGGCTGATTTTGTTTTACATGCCCTTGCCATCTTAGTCGTCTTTCACTAGGATTGCGAACATGTTTTGCATAGTGGCATGCATCAGGACCTCACTATTTGACAAAAGTTGTAGGAGACAATTCTAACATTCCCCCAATTTCATCTAGGCTCTTCAGCCATATTGAGAGAATTGTTTAAAGTCTGTTGGCAGTTACACAGCTAAAGTCAGCTTTTTATCACAGCTGTCATCATATACAGCAGTGTAAGCAACCATTTTGTAACATTTAGCAAAAAGTCCTATATATTCAGACTGTCAACGACAAAAATGTCTACAATATAACATGCTTTTTTTAAGGTAATTATTTTCAAAACAAAACTTATTGAAAATTTGCCATGAAGTTAAATCCATAAATTTCTACATGATGTAGAGTATGTAAAGAAGCGTAGCAGGCTACCAACTCATAATAAATGGAAAATGTCATCAAATATTACAAAGATGCTATGGAAAAGATGTAAACAAGGTAAGGGCTAGCCTGACTGGACATAACAAAACAGCAAACGTTTCGGCAAAGAGCCTTTTTCAACGAACATACAATACACAAATAAAAACCCTTACCTTGTTTACATCCCATCCATTTAATTTTTTATAAGCCTGATTGCAGTCCTACCTCTCAAAGATGCTATGGCACACTTAACTAAATTGATCTATTTTAAATGAAATGACTGTAAGACAAACCTAGCATTGATTAAAGTGCACTGAAATCTGGATACCGAAACTTTTCTCTGTTTGCCTATGTTCAAGTTGCTGCCTTTGATTGTGATCACTGTGCCTCCGGATTGAGGACCCCTGGTAGGTTTAAAACCTGTGATGCTGGGGGTCTGCAAGACAAGCAAGGGATTCACTCATTAAGTCAATCACATCAAGGAGTCATTGGATATTGAACTATGTCAATGTAATGTAACATCACAGTATAACATTATGGAAGATTCTTGGAAACAACGACAACTACAGATAGTAAGTGTAGTCCATGTAAGATGCAGTTGAGCTACTATGACAGAATGTCAAACTGCCCTAAAATATACTAACCAAGACCATTTGACAAAATGTATAATGTTTAAGAAAAAATTGAAAGACAACAAGCAGAATATGTAAAACCAACTTGTTATTAACTGTTAAATTTTTTTAAACTACATCTAGCAAATAACAGTTTTAATGTCTTAGCTAAATAGCACATCAATCAAATGAATAATAGACAGTTACAGAGCTTAGTTACTGGCTAGGCCAGTTACAGAGCTTAGTTACTGGCTAGGCCAGTTACAGAGCTTAGTTACTGGCGAGGCCAGGTACATAGTTAAGTTACTGGCTAGGCCAGGTACAGAGCTTAATTACTGGCTAGGCCAGGTACAGAGTTTAGTTACTGGCTCGGCCAGGTACGGAGTTTAGTTACTGGCTAGGCCAGGTACAGAGCTTAATTACTGGCTAGGCCAGGTACAGAGTTTAGTTACTGGCTAGGCCAGGTACAGAGTTTAGTTACTGGCTAGGCCAGGTACAGAGCTTAATTACTGGCTAGGCCAGGTACAGAGTTTAGTTACTGGCTAGGCCAGGTACAGAGCTTAATTACTGGCTAGGCCAGGTGGCCTGGTAAGTTAGATTTCTAAATGTCTACCGCATTTTTTACGCTCATTCCCCGCGGGTTTTACCATATTTTACACACACACACACACACACACACACACACACACACACACACACATCCCCCCCCCCTGACGGGTTGTGAAGCCCAGGGACAAACAATAACACCAAATTCATAAGATCAAAGTCACCTCAGTTTTATGAATCATGTCATCTGACTCATCATAAACATCAACTCTAAAGAGTCGATTACGCGCCACAGTGTTGTCCATGACATTGACTTTGACCACACTGGCTATTTCACCAGGACTTTCTTGTGTTTTACAGACAATCCTGTCACTGAATTTTTCAAATATCCTTTCATTATATCATAGGAAAGTTTAATACATTTTTGTGGGCGTTAAAATGACTCTTTGGAAGCTAGATTTGATCTTTTGGTGTATTCAATAATAAATATAACAAGTTTAAAGGGTTAATATTGTAAAGGGTAATTAATGAAAAACATGTAAGTTTACATTTACTTTTTAAAAAATGTATCATCTTGAAAATTTTTTTTTGTAGGAGCTGCTCAGGAATTCAAGCATTAACTCTTAAAGCCCCAAAGTGCGGTAATGCGCACCTGGTCTCTAAGGCCGAAGCGCGGTAATGCCGACCTCGATAGAACTCTCTTTAGAAACGAAATCAAAGAAAATAAAAGCTCTTCAATGTGTGATTTTTTTTTTTTTTTTTTTTTAAAAAAAAAGGGG
>MUZC01004799.1:276069-294336 GCA_002072015.1 Radix auricularia | reverse complement strand
TCCGAGATTTGTGACAGTTTGTGACAGGGGGAGGGGGTAAAAATGGTCAAAAAATAGCGTGACGCACTTTATGGACGGCCCCTAAGTTTGTTCAATGAAATGGGTTTGAAATATTATTATTTTAAAACGTTTTTCCATAAATTGAGATTCTATAGAAAAGAAAAATATTGCATCGATATGAGTAAAATTCCAGCATCTGATCTCGTTTAACTAGCTACTTCTTCAGATGTCAATTTTTCCAAGACGCTTGAAATTGTTAAGTATGTCTTTTCGAAATTATTTATGTTATTGCTATGTTTATTAATGGAGAAATTTGAATATTTTCGTGTTCTTGCGCTAAATCTTAATTATTTTCCATTAAATAGACGAATTCAAATTATGTACACTTTACTTTAATTTGATAGGTGTAGTATTTTTAAAGAATAAAGGGATGTTAATGAAAAACACATAAATCTATGTGTGCTACTTAAATGCAATATAAACAAAATAAATTTAAGTTTTAGCAAGTTAAACTACCTTAAAATTATTTTCTAAAAATGAAACAGTATTATAAATTACACAATATTTGAACCACCATGTCATGTAGGTACTTGTCAGCGCATCATTCTGCGCATTTCGAAATTCCACACAAAAACTGTCGTTGCGATATTAATAGTACACATTATTCGGCTCAGCGGTGATGTCTTACTTTTTGTGCAGTTTTCTTATAAAAGCGCCATTTGTGGCGCATACTGCTTAAAATTTCAAACAAATCGATCCCTTTTTTAAGCGACTTTTGATTTATGAATGGGTTTGCGTTAGTTATAACAACCATTATGTAATCAAACAAATGTTGCGTAAATCCGTTAGTTAAGACTCGAAATTAAGAATATTTTTGTTTCACCTTGTTTTTCCCCCTTCAAAAGAAAATTTGCGGCTCTCGGAAAGGGCTTTATTTTTCAAATGCCCACAAATGCCGCCCTTTAGATGAGTGCCGCCCGGGGCGGACCGCCCCCACCGCCCCCCCTAGCTACGCCACTGGTATAGTCCAACTTGTATACACCATTCGCTTGGATAGAATTTGAATAAAAAGGATTCATAAATATACCCACACAACACATGTTATGTTCAACACGTTTCACTGTAAAAGGCCAAAATATGACAGGAAAGATTCTAGATAACTACGCATACAGAAAAATATAATAATATTCAAACTTGTCCACAAGTCAAAAGTTTTAATTCTCGTGTTTATAATGACGTGTTTTGTGTATTCTCTACGATGATAAATTTCCAGTAAAGTTGCCTACTTTCATGGTCCAACAGTCCGCCATCCTTTGACCCACTGCCCCCCGCCCCCACTTAAGGTTTGTGGTGGCTATGTACAGATCAGCGTTTCTATAAACCCATAGACCATGATAATTATAGTATACTAGATTGTGCCGGGGCGCCGTGGCGCCTATGGCGCCAACCTTTTTCAAAAGCCCAACTAACTTGTCCTTTTTTGATAAATACGAAATATTAAACTTTCTGAAATGCACGCAAAGTATTTAATACTAGGGGTTGTATTTTGCGGACCGATGCACACCAAACAATGACGTCATCATATTGAATATTTTTACAGCGCTAATCACCACACGATTTTTCAACTAACTGCTGTAGACTGTCGTACATCGTTCCTTAGCGTTCCAGATCCAGTGACTTGGGCTATTATTAATATATATAAGGTAGTGAGTATAGCCTCGTCAAAACGACCCAATATGCGGCTGCATACGCGCTCGTCCACTTCCGGTTATTGCTATTCTTAGTAACATTGTTTATAAAATGATGTTTATAAAATTGAAGAGTTACAAGTATTCACTGCGCCTTTCATTGAACCTCCGATTCTATATGTGCATTCAAACAATCTCTAAAAATCTATCACTAAACCTAACCCAAAACCCTAAAAACTATCACTAAACCTAACCCAACCCTAAATACTATCACTAAACCTAACCCAAACCCTAAAAGCTATCACTAAACCTAACCAAAACCCTAAAAACGATCACTAAACCTAACCCAAACCCTAATAACTATCACTTAACGTAACCCTAAAGTCTATCCCTAAGCCTAACATCAAAACAAACCATTAAAAAAAAAAAAAATCGTATTCATAATCAATTCATGTAGTATTGTTTGAAAAAAAAAAAAAAANAACGCTGAGGAGCGATGTACGACAGTCTACAGCAGTTAGTTTAGTTGAAAAATCGTGTGTTGATGAGCGCTGTAAAAATATTTAATATGATGACGTCATTGTTTGGTGTGCATCGGTACGCAAAATACAACCCCTATTATTATTATTATTAAATAAATACTTTGCGTACATTTCATAAAGTTTAATAATTCGTATTTATCAAAAAAGGACAAGTTAGTTGGTCTTTAAAAAAAAGGTTGGCGCCGTAGGCGCCCAAAAAAAGGGGGCGCCGCAGGCGCCACGGCGCCTGGCACAATCTAGTATTATTTATATAGTCATCATCGAGAGTCATCACACGATTGAGAGGGGTGGAATTTTGGTGATTCAATGGCATTGTAAAATGGCGTCATTCCAGGGGGAATTGCGTTTACACATTTGAAATGTCTGTGCACATATGAACTTGCACATTCTACTCCTCCTGACCAGTACCAGACGGAGGGCTTGGGTCGGTTGCAAATATGCTAAGGAGGGCCCAAGGATGTGCAACGGCAAAAAAAAAAGAAAAAAAAAAGTTTACTGAATTTCCTGGGGAAGAAAAAAAAAGAAAAAAAAAAAGAAAAATATCAGTATTTTGTAAACTTCTCGCCAACCATAATATCTATCGGGTTAATAGATATGCTCCCCAAAAACAAACGATTGATTTGCACTACTGTGTTTAGTAATATTTATTTTTTCCCTTCAAAACCTCAAAAATAATTATAGGGGGAATGATGCTGATATTTGATATAGAAAAGGTGTATTATAATAAACCCAATTTATATATGGAAAAAAGAAGGGAAGAGGCATAAATGCTGAGCATCAAAAAATCTCTAACTCTTCTTCACATTTAGATGATGGAAACGAAAATGAAACCGGGCTTCATTGGCGAAACGAATTCGTTCTAGCTTAACTTGAAAATATCACTCTACATATATTCTATTTGTTTTTGTAAGTGCGGATGTTGCTGGTATCCCAACACCTCAAGGTGTTAGTTGCAGCGATGTTCTATCGAATGTTCTCAACATATTGTAATGTGATAAAATATGAACATTAAGCAATCAATGCTTAATATTATTCATTTCAAAATTGTTACATAATAAATTTTTTATCCAAATATTCATAACTAATACGATTATATTTTCAAGTACATGGGTGTACACGTAGGCACTATATATTTTGCCAAGGAAAAAGAATAACAATAGATATAATTTGCTATGTATGGTCGTTCGTAACGCTAAGTAATTTAAAAAATCTGCACACCGCTAAAAAAAAACGTTGAAAAAAATTACTGCACCATATATAACTCTTTTCGAAAGTTCGTATAAAATTGTTCAATATAGAAAATGAGATTTAATTGTTCTCTCTAATTTGTCTTTATATTGTTTGATTATTTATTTGTTTAATTAATTGAATCAGCTGAAATATATTTATTTTCAAAACTTCCGTCATTTTTATCTTTAAATTAACTTAAAAAATATATTGTTTATTGTCAACATCTGATGTACATTATAATTTGTTTGCCTGTAATCGCTGCTCCAAAAAGCACCGGTAGAAATATATTTATTTTATCACTTTCGTTGTTCTTGAAAAAATTTAGGTGACTAGATAAAGATAAGAATTGTTAATTTCTTTTTTACTCTTTTGAAATTAAATTTACAACACTGAGAGACATATTATTATTAACCTGTGTTACTAAAAAATTCTTTTTTGTAACTAAAACTACGTTTACTTAAAATGTCATTCCAATAAAGAATACATTTTAAATATTGCATTTATTTATACGTACAAAAGCAATGAAATTAATATCTCAAGTTTAATCTATATGTCTCTTTGAAATTCAGCGGCAGGTTGAGATTTTCCACATGATGTACATATATTTAGTAAGTGACACGCCACTTAACTTCGATTCCTACATTTAGGGATACAATGAAATACATGATTTTCGTAGCCATCAGATAACACTACAAAATAAATAATTTTGTAAAAAAGTAGTTAGATTTCTGATGTTTTGTTAGATTGATAATGATAACTTTAACATGAAATAAATCAACATAATTTAAATTAACTTTGTTACTCAAATATTCAGGGAGACATTCATTGACTATTAATATCATTTTTTTTTGGACATTGCCAAAAATGAGGCCCGAAATTTGACACTTTTTATTCTCAAGCAACATTTTTAGAAAACATTTCATTGTTCCAATTCTTGGCGATGAAGAACAAAATTAGGTGAAGTAAAGTAGTTCCCGTCCTCGACAATGGAAAAACACGTGCCGGTCAGCCACACTACAAAGTTAGAGAAGCACTGATCTAAAATTATAGTTAATGAGGTTTTCCCGCATTGTGAATGCTTATTTTAGATTGTTGCGTGGTGAGCATTATAGTGACACATTCTTGGTGTGATGATATGACGTCATATTGTGTTTAATTTCATAATTACCTATTTGAATCGAATTTTAATTTAATCTAAAATGATTTCCCTTGAATAAAATATCGGAAATTCCGTTTTGAAAATTGCTTTTAAATACTCATTCGAGTTTTTATTAGCCTACTTGTTTTTATTTAAGAAAAGGTAAAATTAAGAATTAAAAAGATAAACACATTAGGATTGCTATTATTTTAGTCTACTTTTGATTTAAATACTTATAATGCAGCATTTTACCAGGAGAAATATTATCATCTGACCCAAAATGGAATTGGGGTTCCGGGTGGGTGGGGGTGGGTTGGACGCCCTTCGTTCCCGACTTATTTACGTGTGTGAATATTTGTTTATTGAACCAAATCACACAAACTGCTTTCTGCCTTATCTCTCTCTATGCATCTGAAAGTTTGATAACATAGACCCAGCTGTTTCTTTCGACTCGATGGCAGTGTGTCTGTCAGTTACACTCATATCAAGTAATGTATTCTATGGTATCATTAATAATGTGACATTTTTACACAGACACAAAGCACTGTGACGTAGTGGCTAGGTCATGATTAGTTAGGGTCATAATAGCTAGGTCATAAATTGGGTCATATTGGCTAAGTCAGAATTCTGAAAGACAAAAATAGGAAATTGTAATGCTGAAAGAAAAAATACTCGTGAGTTTAAATTTAAAAAAAAAAAAAGCCTTTTTATGCAAAATTAAAAATGTTCAGCAATGTTTAGGATCATGCAATACGATTATGATAAGACATAAGACCCCAGGGTTCTCGTCATGCAATACGATTATGATAAGACATAAGACCCCAGGGTTCTCGTCATGCAATACGATTATGATAAAGATTACGTATAAAGTAATAGTAATATTCTTCATAAGACCCCAGGGTTCTCGTCTATCCTTTCATGAACCTAAGTATATTCAAAACAAAGTATGAATTATGTGTGAAAATGGTTTAAGTAAATAATTATAATGAAGGCAGGGGCGGATTAAGACTGCACGGGGCCCCAGGCTGCAATCAAACGGGGGCCCTATCCAGCCAGCGTCCCTGAAAATTCAATGATTGTTAACAGCTAATATATGACTGTAACTAAATATTAATAATGGGGAAAAAAACCGAACACGAAGAAATAACTGTTTGAAGTGTTTGTGGTATGTTACAATTGAGTTTGAAAAGAACATTTAATTTTCCCCTGCTGAAAATCGAACCCGACACCAGCTGCATCACGCGCCTGTGCTCTCTCCACACGGCCAGAAATTTTAAAAATATAAACTATATTTTATACTATTTTCTCTAAGTGAGCCAATTTTAAGTCAATTTTTTTCGATTATTAAGACTGAATTGCGATCATTTGTATAGATAATATTTATAAATTCATTTAATTTATTATATTTTCAAGGGTTCGTGCAAACATTTGTACAATTTTATTATAAAATATAAAAAAGTTTGGGGGCCTCCAAACCGTCGGGGGCCCCTGGCTTTAGCCCGCTCAGCCCCCCCCCCCTTAATCCGCCATAGAATGAAGGCAAACAGCCCCTACCACCTTTTCCACTCGGCAAACTCTTTCACGAAGAAGAGATCGACACGGCCAAATTGTTATTCGATCAAAAGTTATGATGAGACTGCAATTTAGTAGGGGTAGAAAGAAAGTTAGTGAATATGGTTTGACAAATTCTCAACAACATGCACGAAAGCAAGTCAACGATAAGCGATGGTTTTCGCCGCCTATATTTCAGGATTACTCATAAATCTTTCAATAACTCATTTTATTGTTATACGACACCTTGTTATATCACATAGAATGATATTTTATCGTGGTGAATTATTTACGGCTACTGTATTCCTGGCTCTACACAAACAGAAGTGGCAGGTATCCTAAGGGCCTAAATCATATCAAAAAGTTATGGCACTAGACTTAAAGACAATATATACATTTAAATCAATTATTTACCGTACGGTTACGTTTATTTAGTCGTCGTCTTTTAGGTCACGTCGTCAAGTGACTAGCTACTGCCTTAAACTCGGAACATTTCCCTAACTGAAACTGAAATCAAACATTTGAACACTTACCACTAAATAAATACATCTAAGTAAAAGTCACAGAAGAAAATTCAAATCTCAAAAGAGAAACTCAAAGTTTTGTTGTTTTAGAAGATGATATCAATCCTGCCCATAATAATAAAACGTATAAAGTAATAGTAATATTCTTCATACGAGTCTCTTTAGTGTTTATAAGAATAATGTATTCTGAAATTGTAATCATAACTTTCAACTTTAAATCATAACATGGCAGTCATGACACAATAATCATGGCATCTCTGTCCAGTCCTCGATTGTGATTGGTCCCTCAAACTCCTACAGACTCTTACAGCCAATCACTAGTGTAGAAACATTGAATCTCATTTATATATTGAACAAATTTAAGCGGACGTTCAAAACAAGTTATTTTTGGTGCAGTATATTTGTCATCATTCAGTACTGTGTTCCCATCTTAAAATGTGTCACTCCTGTTAATCATTACTGTTACTTCTAGACAACATGCCACCGAAACGATGGCGGAACGTCCTTGGATGGGTTTTGTAGCTCGTTCAATCATAACATGACAGTCATGACACTGTAATTATGGCATTTAATCATAGCAAGGCAGTCATGACACTGTAATCGTGACATTCATTCATAACAAGGCAATCATAAAACGTAAATGATGACAAGACAGCTATCAATTATGAGCCTAACAATTACACTCTACTATCATTTGAAATGTAGCTGGATTGTAGGATAGGCATTGCAACACTAAAACACACACACACACACATCTCGACTCACAAACACAAACCCACTCACATGCTTATTATAAACACACACACGAGAAACACAAACCCCACTCACACACTTATAAACACACACACTCACAGAAACACACACACATACCCATCTAGACACAAACACTCAGACTCACAGACTCACACATTTAAAACGTATCTTAAATCAATGAAATATACACACCCTTATGTATTATCTATCACCTCTTTTCAGTTCTACTTTGTGATATTATAAAATACTACCTGGGTGAAAACAAATAATTGCTCTAATAAAACTTAAAAGAATTCTTAATAGCTCTTTTAATATTATCTTAAAAAGTTCTTTTCTACCCTATCATATTCCATTCTACAGTAAATCGCTTCTTTCCTCTTCCTTTGATTCAGATATATTCTGTTTTAATCTATCCTGCTCTATTCTAGGTATAGTGTTTAACCAGTAGTAGATAAGAATAATGATTCTTTAAAAAAAACCCATAAAACTATGACAAAGTGCAATATGTCTATTGATTAACGGTAATCTCGCCTCAGCTTTGTTATCTAATTTTCTCTGTATTCATATACAATATTATTTCTTCTGAAAAAAGACAGATTCGCAATCTTATATAACACCTGTTGTCTTTACAGTCATGAAATATCTTATAAATCTAATCTCTGAAGTTGAACTACATAGATAATAATAATACACTTTTGTAAAGAACGATTTCAAATATTCAGTTATAATTGTTGTCGCCCAACACGTTAACTGCGTGACGTGGTTAATTAAGTCATAAACTGAAAGTTCGGATTTTAAACTTTTTTGGAGGGTTTAATAATGCAAATTTCCTATCTAGTTGTGTTTGAAATTATTACTCGTAATCCATTCTAAGCTAATAGAGATCCACTGCTTGTTAAAATACGTCACTGTTCGATTTCGTCTCTTTCTTCTAAGACACCGACAAATTAAAGTGAAAATGTGTTAATAGTTTAAGGGTTTATTCTTTGCCATACAAAAGACTGGTGTATACTCATTCTCAGTGGAGACCATTGGGCCATGGGTTCAAGCTTCAATAAACCCACCCTGGAAAGTGAAAGACACTTTCAACCAGCAAAAACGTCTCCTTTCAATGCCTTGTACTTTAATGACGTGTTGGATATAAAGCTCTTTTAAGTGTCCTCTTTTTTGCTTTGTTGTTGTTGAATAAAGTCATTGATATCTGACCCGCTCGGAGATCTATAGACCGACACGAATTTTACGTTCATTTATTTATATAGCGAATGTTGGTTTAGCGAGGATTCACTTTTCGTTACCGACGTCATCATATCTATATCCAACGTGCCGAGCTAAAATAGAACCATTACAAATCCACTCTTTAACAAATATATGTCTGAGATCAATAAATTGTTAAGTAGCTAAGGCATGATATGAGATATGACAGAACAATTTATTAATAAAACTAAAATATCGGTCTCTTGTCTATCAACTGTTGACTGCCTTGAATGTAATGTATGACTCAAAGACTGAATGTATGTATCAATAACAAGCAGATTTTTATAATACAACTTAAGATAAATAAATGGGCGATAGCCAATTTGACGACTTACGTCAGGGCAACGTTAAGGTCTTCATAAGCCCTAGGCATTAGTACTGGATAATATGGCACTAGACACTATTCTGGTTGATATGGCCCTAGGCATCGTACTGGATAATATGGCACTAGACAAAATTCTGATTGATAAGGTCATAGGCATAGTACTAAATAATATGGCACTAGACACAATTCTGGTTGAAATGGCCCTAAGCATCGTACTGGCTAAAATTGCACCAGACACAGTCCTGGATAATATTGCAGAGGATCTGTGTGTGTCTATCTCTACTGCTGATATTGCTAGTTGGTGCTGGGTTTTCCAACTTAGTTGTTCAATCACTCTTCTATTTTAAAGCAGTAACAACACGCCACTCAGCAAGTCAGTTCTTTATTTGAGTACACTTCCCCATCTGGCCGTAGTTACGTATTAGGTGCTCAGTCTACGTTGCGTCCTAGTGGAACCCCAGACTTCTACTACTTGGCATCGGGTCTTTGACTTGGTGGCTCCCTGGCTACTCTCTCGGTACCCTGGCTTTGTAACTTCAGATAGTCTATGTCAATGCCAATTATGATTAGCGGACACCCAGAGGGTTAAGCTGACATATAATTAAGAAGTGTATGGATAGTGAAATAATCTTTAACTTAAAATTTTAAATTTCAAACTCTGGTAAAAAAAAAAGGAAGGGACACTGTCGTCGAGTGGCATTCGTGCTCGGCTGGTGTACCGATGGTCACGGATAAGACGTAAACAGGGTAAGGGTTAGCCTGACAGGACGTAACAAAAAAGCGAACGTTTCGTCAAAGAGCCTTTTTCAATGACTCTTTGGATTTCGCCGCAGCTAAGTTAAAAAAAAAAAAAAAAAAAAAAGTAATGTCGTAGCTGGGGAACCTGCATCCTCCGCGTGTTAGGGGAATGTTATAACCATTACTCTACGAAATACATGTTATTTTGTTGTTCTGAAAGAATGCACTAATTGACGTCCATTAAAAGAAATTTTGAATGTTTTTTAAAGTTTTTTTTATTTAAATCTTTTCTTGCAATCTGATTGGTCGGTGGGGTCAGAGGTCAGACAGCTTGCTACGTCTTGCCCGGCATGGTTGGACCATGTAGAGAATTATATATATAGATGCATTGTTTTTTTTTTCTAAATTGTTATGTTCTTCGGCTGTAAAAAAAAACATTCTAGAAAACAATGTCAAAATTGCTTCCACAACAGGGAATGTTGAATGGAAATGCTCGTTAATTAGTACCATATACAGATCCAAATAATCATGTACCGCTGAACCATGGGCTTGACTGCGTCTATCATATTCATGAAAAGGCTTGACTTTGCTATACCTTCTATATCTGCTTTTCTAGTAATCAACTTCAGGCAATTTTCCCTTTCTTTTTCTTCAAAATAATCAAACATATTCCTGGAACATTTAACAAACCCTGAAAATGAAGCATACAACTTCCTAAGATAATTTTAGACTAATTTGGAGGCCCAGCAGTGATTATTCTCTTGAAATACATCCAGCAAGTAACCTAACAAATCATGTATAACATTACCGAAAATTTAAAACCCTCCATTATATTTAAAATATTAATCGGCTTGATTTTCTTGTGTTGCCTTTATCTTTAGTACCAATATGCAGCTGATGCTTTCACTAATTTTTAAGGTAGTTGGGCACAATGTTCTCGCCAAAGTTCGCTGGTCCGTGTGCAAAGTTAGAAAAACTCGTGTGCAAAGTTGAACAGCGTCAAAGTAAAAAAGAAAAATATTTAAAAAACATCAAAATTTGCTGCGCGGTAATTCTAAACTGCTGCTTTAAAGAGAGCATTGGTTGGGCACCATCTTAGCCATATTGTACTTTGGGGCCATCCATGAAGTACGTCACACTATTTTTGACCATTTTAAACTCCCCCTCCCCCGTCACAAATCTCTTCCCCCCCAAAAAAAAATAAAATAAATAAATAAAATTAAAAAAAATTAAAGTACGTCAAACTTTCGTACAAAAAAATATATATTTATAATTAAAATTTAACATAAAACACGGTGAGGTCACACATGGACGGACACCCCACTTATAAACTGTCACACTTTCTTACACCCCCTCCCCCTCTGGATGGCCCCTTTCCGTTGTGTGGCTACCCAACTCTAACATACATCGCAGACCGTTTGACCAACGTTTCTCATGTCACAGGTCCCAAGAGCATAGTTGATAAAGTGAAGAACTTAGCGGTTCTTAATTCTGCAAAGATTGTGTCGCTTTATGAGCCTTAGTTGGGATAAAACCACCACACATTTTAATAGAAAGATAAGATTTGACACCTGATCATTTACTTCCTAATTATTATATTTTTTATTGCTTACTAGACACGTGTCAAAAAGATCAAATTTGCTATAAATTATAAGTGGAATTCACGGAAATTTCCATTGTGAGATTTGACTGTTCTGATAGGCTAGGCCTTTTTAGCAGGAAATTGTTGAGGCATGTTTGCTTGAAGCTGTTCCGTGGTCTACAGAATTTTCATGAATTTCAGCTAAATTGGTGTTGCGCCAATCACAAAATATTTCAGTGTATTTGACAATTGAAATTGACAATTGCTCACGGACACAATTTTATTAGTATTAGTATTTAGGGCCCCAAAAAGTGGGGGCCCTAGCCCTAGGCCTAGGCTATAGCCTATAGCCTATAGCTTGTGTAGCTTATATTATTAGTTATAGTATAACTTATCTTATATATACAGACGCTCCTTCTATGCAGAAGATAATTGCGTCCACAGACCATGAGAGATGATCTGTTGGCAAGTGATGCAGCGTTCACAGGCCACGGCTATAGGCATAGCGGTTCCACGCATTGCCCCAGCCGCCTAACTATTGTCTAGTTAGGTACCCATTCGGAGCTGGGTGACTCGGGGACTCCTCAGGCCCCAAGAACAAATCCTCACCTTCGTGTGGATTCGAACTCGTGACCATCGGTATGCGGTATGACAGTCGAGAGCGCTACCTCTCGACCACCACGTCCCACGTTAACTTATATGTTAATCCAGCACTGACAAAAAATTCTGACTTGAACCTATGATCATGTTTGCGATCATTTAATCTACTGGCGACCAATATTTTTAAAGTCTTTGATAGATAAAAATCTTTCTGTCTATCGTCTTATCGGTGTATAGTGAACAACATTTTAGTATCCTGTAAATGCTCAATAAACATATCTCCTCGGTAGTATAGTGGTAAGTATCCCCGCCTGTCACGCGGGAGACCGGGGTTCGATTCCCCACCGGGGAGGACTTTTAAAAAAAAAAAATACTTACTTTAAAAAAAAAAAAAAACACAGTTCTTTTTAATATATAACACACACGTCTTTTTAACGTATAACACACACGTCTTGTTAATATATAACACACACGTCTCTTTAATATATAACACACATGTCTCTTTATTATATAACACACACATCTTTTAAGTATCCTGTAAATTCTCACTAAACACACATCTCCTCGGTAGTATAGTGGTAAGTATCCCCGCCTGTCACGCGGGAGACCGGGGTTCGATTCCCCGCCGGGGAGGACTTTTTTTTAATACTTACTTTTAACAAAAAAAAAACTTCTTTTTAATATATAGCACACACGTCTATTTAATATATAGCACGCACGTCTTTTTACTATACAACACATAGGTCTTTTTAATATATAACACACACGTCTTTTTAATATATAACATACACGTCTTTTTAATATATAACACACACGTCTTTTTAATATATAACACACACTTCTTTTTAATATATAACACACGCGTCTTTTTAATATATAACACATACTTCTTTTTAATATATAACACACACTTCTTTTTAATATATAACACACGTCTTTTTAAAATATAACACACACGTCTTTTTAATATAAATACACACGTCTTTTTAATATATAACAAACATGTAACACGTCTTTTTAAAATATAACACACACGTCTTTTTAATATATAACACACACTTCTTTTTAATATAACACACACGTCTTTTAAAAATATAACACACACGTCTTTTTAATATATAACACACAGGTCTTTTTAATATATAACACACACGTCTTTTTAATATATAACACACACTTCTTTTTAATATATAACACACACGTCTTTTTAATATATAACACACACGTCTTTTTAATATATAACACACACGTCTTTTTAATATATAACACACACTTCTTTTTAATATATAACACACGCGTCTTTTTAATATATAACACATACTTCTTTTTAATATATAACACACACTTCTTTTTAATATATAACACACACGTCTTTTTAATATATAACAAACACGTCTTTTTAATATATAACAAACACGTCTTTTTAATATATAACACACACGTCTATTTAATATATAACACACACTTCTTTTTCAGTTTGATTAAAAGTTTCATAATTATTTTATGCTGCTTGGTCGCCACTGAATGCACAAATAAACCTTTAGCCATGAAATGTCTGATTTGGTTTGTTGTAGAATTGGAGATGACTGTGTGTCTCTTATCAAACGTATGCTAAATGAAGTCACGCACCTAAATAAAAAGGGGTTGGGGGCGGGTCACACATTTGTGACGATGTAACATCAAAGGGTCCAACTGTTAATAAAAGTTCCTCTTAAATATTTGATTGCTCTCAATTAATTTAAAAACATTTGACATGGCTTCATGGATGTTACGATAATAGAGTGCAGACTTTTACATTAAATACATGACTTAAGACTTGAAACGTGCTCATTTGTAAATGGAAAATATGGCTCTCATGGGGGGAGGGGTCGGCGCAACGTTTTGTTACGTCATATTGACTGATAGGGGTCTAAGTTTTATGACGTCGCATTAGGATGGGGAAGGGGAGAAAAATAGTTCAAAATTGCTTGACATCATTCACGTATAGCCCTTAAGCTCTTCTAATGAGTGGAAGCAATGAGCCAGCGACTTAAACGTTTCAGCGTGTTTCAACAAATAAGATTTCAAACACTCGCCAAACCTAACGATAAACGCTTTATGCCTCGATGTTTAGGAACATGGGACGTATGGACCATAATCGAAGCTGGAAAAACTGCCAAAGTTGCTGCCGAAATGTAAAGGTACAAGCTAGCCTTCTTAGGAATAAGTGAATCCCGATGGACTGGCTCAGGCCAGAGGAAGCTCGGCACAGGAGAACTGCCACTATATTCAGGCCATGAAGAAGAAAAGCAACTCACAACCAAAGAGTAGCACACATGCTTTCCAAAACTGACCAGAACGCCCTTATTGGGTTGGAAGCCCATAGTCTCCGGATAATCACTGCAAAATTTAGGGGGAAAAAAAACAAAAAAAAAACAACAACAACAACAACAAACAAACAAACAAACGAAGAAAAAACAACCGAGAAGTCAATATGAATCTTGAGGTGAGGACAGCAAAAGCCAACGTTTTCAAGCTATTCTCTGGAAAGATGGATCCAAACTGACGTTATTAAAAAAATTCCAAATCCTACAAAATCTAGGCAACAAAGAAACAATTGACCAAAACTGGAGAAGCATTAAGGAGATACAACAACCTGTGAAGAGATGTTGGGCCCCAGACAACAAGCACATAAAGAATGGATTTCTAATGAAACAATTTAGAAAATCTAAGATAGGAAAAAGAAGAATGTAAATCTAAGGAACAGCCGCATCAGAATCGAAAAAAGCTAGAGCATCAACAGAATACGCAGAGGCCAATAAAAACTTTAGACGTAGTATAAAGTCAGATAAAAAGAATAACACAGAAGGATTAGCTCCTGAAGCAGAAGAGGCAGCTTACCATAGAAACACAAGAGAAATATTCAGTGAAATAAAAAAAAAAAGTTATCGGGAAAGTCCAAAGAAAGGTGAAGCGGAAGATCTAGACAGAATACCAGCAGAAGCATTGACAGACGATAATACGACTAGCTCTGAAATGCTAAACATTCTTGTCAAGAAAATATGGGAAGGAGAACAGATACTGACGGAAATGAAAGAATGACATCTCATTGAGATCCAGAAAAAAGAGATCTTGGCTCATGCTCCAACTATAGAGGAATAACTCTGCTATCCATACAAAGCAAAGTATGTATTTAATAGAGTGCTTCTAAACAGAATGAGAGAGGCAATAGACACCCATCTTAGATACCAACAAGCTCGTTTTAGAAAGGACAAATCATCGATTGACCACATTGTCACACTGAGAATTATATTGGAACAATCCCTGTAGTGAAACTCACGCTATACATTAACTTTATCGTCTATGAGAAGGCTTTCGATGGTGTTGACAGGCCAACGCTGTGGAAGTATCTAGACACAATGGGTTACCACAAAAACTGACAGATATAATTATGGCTTCCTTTGATGTATGGTCATCTAGAATTGTTTGGTGGCCAACAAACAACTGCGGCTTCTGGGGTACATACCGGTGTCAGACAGGTGTGTCTGCTCTAACTGTTATTATTCTTACTAACCACTGACTGGGTAATGAAAATGTATACAGAGCAGGAGAGAAATGGAGTCTAGTGGACACTGAGAAAAGCTTAATGTTCAGGATTTAGCGAATGATCTAACCTTAATATCACACACACAGCAAGAGAAAACTAACTATGTAGCACAGTTCTCTGCTTGCGTTGGCCTGAACATCCATAGAGGAAAAAGCAAAGTCCTTAAAATAAATACATCAGCAATACATCTTTAATATTGGACGGAACACATCTTGAAGAGGTAGAGTGTTTTACCTACTGTAGCATCAATGAAATACAAGGAGGGACAGACGCCGACATGATAGTGAGAATTCGCTAAGCGGGAACAGCTTCTAACCAGCTTAAAAAATATTAACCCTCCAGACCAAGGTCAGGATATTCAACACCACAGTAAAGCAGAAGCATGGCGAACAACAGCAGCCAGTTCAAAAAACCTTCAAACATATATTAACTCATGTGTCCCAATGATTCTCCGAAGCCGCTGGCCCAACGTTATCACCAACGAGGACCTCTGGCAGCCCACTCAACAAGAACCAGTGAAAGATATAATATGCCAGCGCAGAATGAGGTGGATTGGCCACACGCTCAGAAATACTACATCCAGTAAGTGGCGGCGTTAGGTAAGCGCGGGGCCTAGTGCCAGCAATGACCCCGCGGGGCCAGAGTACTAGTAAAGATCGCTAAGCATCAGAATGCTATGTTATTTAAAAAATATGAAATATCTTGATTATTGTGTAATTTTAATACCAAGGGTCACCTTTTTATTAAATTATTACAAGTTCATTATTTTCTCTGGTCTATAAACAACGGTTTGTTCTTATCGAAAAAATGACGTGCCGGTTACGACGTGATTTAAAATGCAATTTATTGGCAGACATATTGCAAAATAATTGCAAAAGGATTACAAGAGTGCCTCTTTCGTTTCTTTAAAATCGTTTCCATCATACGCTCTACCATCCACTCTTTGGCTCTACATGTATAGGCTATTAACCAGGACGAGACATGTTCAGGACCGAAACGCGGGGCCTACCTAAGCGCGGGGCCTGGGGCAGTCGCCCCAGTTGCCACCCTCAAACACCGCTCCTGCATCCAGTATAAAAAGACAAGCCCTGACTCGGAACCCTCAGAGTAAGAGAAAAAGAGGTCAACCCAGAACGACTCGGAGAAGAGAAATAGAGGCAGTCACCAAAAAGAGTGGGCACATTTGGAGAGATTGGCACAGGACTGGGATCCCTGTAGAATCTTTATTTGTGGTCTATGCCCCAGATGGTGCGACAGGCGATGATGATGATATTTTAAACTATGTTGTATTATAAAATGATTTAATAATATAAAATATCTTAGCGTCTTTTAAAATTAATATTGAAACTATTTCTTTCTTTTATAGGTAACGTATTTTTCTTGTAGACAACCTTCAATTAGTGACGACTCAAGCTAAACAATCAACTTTCTCATCACCTGAAGATGTTAGACATTGAGTGAAATGAAGACACTATTATTCGTACTTTTGGTTTACACTTGCTTTCGGTCGTCCCATCAGTCGGTAAGTTTCAGCAGTTTAAAAATAAAATTATAGTTTTAGCTGATGACATACAATCTTCGATTGCCATTAAGATTTCAGGGCAGGGCTGGTCTTAGCAATTACGGGGCCCTATGCGGCTTAGTTTGTGAAACGGATTGCGCGGGGCCCAGTTTAAGTAGGGATACAGACTTAATAAGGATAATAAGTGTAAATAAAGATAGGCGGGGCTTAGAAAGCGCACCCCACTGCGTTCGCATAGGCTGCAGTGTCCAAAGACCGGCCATGTTTCTGGGTATCTCAAATCTTCGACTTCCTGAATTTTGAACACAAGAATCAGTATTTATTTTGTTTTAAAAAAAAAAAAAAAAAAAAAAAAAAAAAAAAAAAAAAAAAAAAAAAAAAAAAAAAAAAAAAAAAAAAAAAAAACCAAACAAACAAACAAACAAAAACAAAAAACAAAAAACAAACAAACAAACAAACACCAGATAATACGAACATTAAATACATTTTAAGCAACTATTATCACACACACGCACACGCATGAGCGTGCACACATACACATGCACACATGATAACTTTATATATATGTCTAGATATATACTTGAAACAATTGTTAATGATCAGCCTTTTACATGTACTGATGCGCCCGAAATGAGATGTCTTCGAAATATACTTAACATCTCCTACACAGCGCTCATCAAGAAGGAGGCTTGCCGCAATAAAATAAGTGCTGTCATTGGCCCTTACAAGGACCTTCTCACCTCAAATAAAAAGAGGAAATTACGATGGTACGGGCACGTGGCAAGATCTGGAGGTCTCTCAAAGACGATATTGCAAGGCACAGTCCAGAGAGGAAGAAAAGAGGCAGACAAAGGAAGAGATGGGAGGACGTTATAAAAGAGTTGACCGGCCTGGCATTTAGCGACTCCAAAAATAATCACAAGAACGGGATACATGTCACGAGATAGTGTGCAGTTCACAATGGTGCCCCAACGACGAGTTAATTAAGGGACAGTTCAAGTTCAAGATGGTTCTATAATAAACAGGGCGCTTTTATACATTATCATTCACACTGAGTCTTGATGTGGATCTTTACCAAACGTGGCATCTATATCCATTATCCTTCACAATGATGGATACAGAAAAAACTAGGAGCTCAAAACCATAATCACCGATATTAAAATACTACAGGAAATTGAACTCCTAAATTCACTCATTTTTAGTTTCTGTGTGTGTGTGGGGGGGGGGGGAGGGG